>JACCIC010000045.1:135000-165000 GCA_018907035.1 Sycobia sp. Sy_11 | reverse complement strand
TTTTGATTTGTCACCTGTAACGTAAGTTATATATCATTGTCAACGCATGACAATGTTTTTTACAATCGAGACGAAATGTTACAGAAAGAAGAACAATTAAAAATTGTATCTTTTTTCTATCTGGGCTAAAAATAGTTTTCTTCGATATTTTAGATATATAGTTCCTGCACAGAATTAAATTATAGAAATCTAACGCAATTCAAATATATAGAAGATGATAGATTTAAGTAATCGCTTATAACGTAAAATAATGAACGTAGTGAAATGGATGAAAAGCGCAAATCTCAAGTATACATACTTACACAGATACATATACAATTGTATAAATGAGCAATCTGACACGTTCGTCGCTTAATCTGTGCGAGCGAAGAAGAGGCGCGCAATGCCGGTAGTTCGGTTATCGGAAATGCATTTGATTTACCATACCCAATTGAAATTTATGCTCTTCGCCAACGTATGTGTATGTAGATATATACCAAGTTTCCTTATCCCCGTCTCATTACGGGCTTTTAATTATCCCCGCGCCCTCGAAGTCCGCGTTTTCGTTCCACTCCTTGGCTCGTTCTATATTTTGTGCCCGTGCGCGTTGCGACTGTATACGCATATACGCGCGCGTATGCGCGTAATTATGGGTTCGCAATGGACTTGGTAATAGACTGTGATTGTAATTTTTACGACCGCGACGAGCTCGATCGTTGGCCGAATTCAAGAATGACTCCCGGCCCTTGAGAATTCTAACGATGCGCCGACGACGGGCGAGCACAATGGTGGATCGCCCGCGCCCTCGGATTGTATCGTCAAGCAAGTTGGCTAGTAAATTAAACAATTTTGCCGTGGCTGCGTGTCGCGGATCGACGTTTGAAATGTATATGGATATAGAATTGAGCGGTACATCGTTTGTTTTCTTATTTATTTTCCCTTTTACCGTTTTGTGTAATTCGAAAATTGATTTGCAATATCGAGCGAACAACCAATTTATCCGTGAGCTATGGGAATATATTGCGTCGCTGGTACAAAGACAGGTAATGCGTTCCTATGTGCGCGCAAAAATTTTTAACCTGTTCGATGTACAAGTGACTGATTATTGATACAAATTTTTGCCTATTAAACAGAGAATGCGATCGAGGAAATGCCGAATTGATAAGTAAATCGTAATTAAAAAATAAATCTTTTATTTTTCTTCGGGAATATCTATTAAACATATATTTATCATACATTCGTAATGGAAATAATTTTTAACGTTATTCCTCAACGTTTGTTTTCAACAACAATTAGCGAGCCCAGCTGTTATTTTCGGAGATAACCATGCAACAGCTTTTTAACTTAAATTTCATAAAAATTACATATACCATAGATTTATCTATATATCTCGCCTATATATGTATTTATGTATATCAAAAATCGGTAGAGAAATATAATTAAATTTATACCGGTAGAAGAAGGAAAATTCGCAACGTTATTTTTAGGAATTGATTGATATGTCAAACGTCGGCGAAGAGAAATATAAAACGAAAGTTTCCACGAAGTCGCTGCAAAAAGTTCAATTTACTCAACAATTGATTCTAACCTTTTGCCAGTGGGGAACGGGACGATTTTCGAGAAAAAAAAATCAAAATGGCAATTGTTTTCAGATAGCTTTCCATCATGAACAATTGTTGAAATCTTATTAATCCAGCGCACTGTCGACGAAAAATCAGCGATCAGGCCGGAAAAATGTTTGTAACTGCGTACGTACATAACGACGAGTATTACATGCTAATATTGCAGGTCGATCTCACACCCTCAAATTGTTTACCTCCAACGAAAAGCGCGAAAATTTTTCTATCTATTATAAAATGATTATAATAATACATTATTCATATAATCATTAACGACGCACGAGGTATTTTTCTGAATATAATATCTCAACAATTCCTCGAATCTCCAATGCATTATAAAAGATATTATGGTCAAATTCTTGTTTGTTTTTATTTTTATTTTCATTTTTTAGTTCATCATTGCTTTACCGTTATACACGGTGCACTTTAATTTCAATACTAATTTTCCCCCCGGCACCGACGACTAAACGTCCACAAATCGAATTCTCTCCCATAAACGTGTATCCATATATACATAATCGTGCATATAATTTATTCCGTGTACCCACTCCCCCCTCTTTAAGTATAGAACTTAAAACTACGACTATTACATTAAACGACGTAGCCTTCCCCATCCTCCTCCTCCCACCCCCCTATTCGCCACGCCCGATCGTGCGGCTTCGCTTATATGATATGTATATATATATATTATAATATTGATTAACGACAATTTGGCGAGTGTAATAGGCGGGATAGATTAGTATCATCGATGTAAAAGGAAGTCGCGAAAGTTTTGCACAATTATCATCGGATAAATCAATTGCTGCAGAGCTATGTATGTAATGCGCGGATAGCGGAAATCTGACGCTTGTACATCAGTGATCGGCGGCGCGCGCTCACCTTCCTGAGGAAAACGTATAAAAAAAAAACAACAAAACAACTAAAAAAACAAAAAAAACAACAATATAAATGAAAAATAATCAAGAAGAAAAAAAGAGCAAAATATGTAAAGCTCGTCTCGTTCGTTAACGGCGCGGCTATATTGCTTCATTGTCTTGTAAATTATCGATAGTGCGCACACACACCCACACATGCACATTCGCATACAAAATATACTTGACTGGTGCGTCGCGTAGACCATAAGGCATTGCATCAGGTAGTGCCGGTATACCGTAACCCATCGGCACGGGTTTCTATTACAGGAGGAGGAGGAGGAGGAGGAGAAGGAAGTTCAAAAAGCTCGACGTATATATATATATACATAACATACACAGAGTTGCGTGCAGCAGGCCGAGCGGGGAGGTCGTCTCGTCGCTTGTAAAATTTACCGTTGCGATACCGATGGCGCGAGATATTATCCTATAATACACGTTCGAGGAGCGCGAGAACTTTTTTTTGTTTTTTTTTTTTTTTTTGTTTTTAATTGTTGTTCCGCTAATTGTGAAAGAGGGCCAGAAAGAAGGTAACCAATCAGCAATGGCTTATATTTTCTGTGACTGTGGATTTTTCAAATTTAACGTAAAACCTTCGAATTTATTAATCATGTACAAGCGAAAGAGAGAGAGAGAGAGAGCTAGAGAGGGAGGAAATATTTACCCTCGCCTTCGAATTTTATGCGCGATATCATCGATATGTGCATACTTCATTCGATTATACATAGCATAAGAAAAGACCATATTTATGTCACGTATTTTGACCTAATTGAGCAAGGTGACTGTAAATTTAGTAATCAGTTTTATTTCAGATGCTTCAGAGGGAGGGGAGATAATAAACAAGTCTGACAGTCACTATTTTAGTTTAATATATTGTAGTATAAAGACTGTAAGACCGATAAAAATATTGATTTATTTAACTCTAAATCCCTTCAATATGAGTCAGGTCAAGTGTTTGGGCTTTCGAAAATTACTAAAAACTCGTATCTCTAGCGTGCAATTCGAAGAAAGAGTGCATTGATACCAAAAAAAAAAGTTCTAAGGAACGTGCACTACGCATAGACTAGCTATTCGTATTAGAAACAGATTTCTCAATGTACAGGATAGATAATTTAAACAGGGTAAGAAAATCGCATATATTTTTGGAATTAACCTTTAGACTGCCGTCATTTTTGCCTTATAAATTGATATGTTTGATGTGCAAAATTTATACATAAAAACGCCTCATATCTCTAGAGCAGCCGTCAAGGTCACAGGTGGCTCATATATGAGCCAGTCCGGCAGTCTAAAGGTTAAACAACTTTAGCTCCTGGATATTTAGGGAGGTTATTTTCGAGCTGATTCAGACAAAAATCCGATGAGTCTACGATCTATTATCTCTGGTGGCTGTCGCTTATTAGGTCCAAGGTTTTTCTATATTTATCCATGATATATTTAAGGTGTGATCAGCTATTTACGTTACACGATATAAGCAGTAAATAATTATTTCCTTGTTTTTGATAGACACCATTTTTTCATACGTACGATAACTATTGCATAGAATACGAACATTCCAACACGGAATATAAAACTTTTCATACGATTAGAAATGTCTAATACATTTATAGAATTCCAGAGATAATTTTACTTCTATTTATACTTAACAAATTGTATTTTCTTAAAAATTAAATCCGAAACATGATTTTATTTCTTTACTTATATTGGCTCTGTCTTTCGACATTCGATTAACATATGTCGAACTGTTATATTTGTCAATTGTACTTTTTAGCAATTTTCTTCTCGTTTCAAACGCAGACTAGATCTTCACGCATTTCTTTTGTGCTTAGTCAATTCTTTCGTTGAATTTCGAGGTCGGGTAAAACTGTAGAGCGACTTCTTTCTTTGCACGCGTTAAAGAATTCCGTTGGGCAATGAAATAAGCTTCCGCAAAGCACGCTTCCTTTGCGCAAATAGGTTGACTTTCGATGTCTGTTTTATAAGAAACGCGACATTATGTCATGATTTAATTCGATACTATATATTGCTTATTGATTTAATAAATTCTTTATATATATATATATATATATATATATATATATATATATACGATCTACAAAGAAATTTCCCTGGACATTCCGTACGATAGCAGCAGTGGCGACGAGAAAACACGCCGACTGCACAGCGTCGGTGCACGCCTATGTATATATATATATATATATATATATATATATATATATATATATATATATACATCCGGGATCATCTATGGAATATTCCAGGTGCCGAGCGTTACCTCTCGGCGCGCGAGGGGCCCTTTTATTAAAGCCGCGCCGAACAATTTGCGCGCGCGATTTTGCAAGCCGACTATACGCGCCAATGAACCTCTCTCCTCTCCTCTCCACTCCTCTCCTATCTCTTTCTTCCCCCTCTCTCTCTCTCTCTCTCTCTCTCTCTCTCTCTCTCTATATATATATATATATATATATATATATATATATATATATACCGACGCCCACACGGGCCCTCTGGCACGCCGGCCGATGTGACACGCGGGGATGACCGGTTATTAACTGACGCGCACGCGCGCACCACAGCGTTCGGAGACTATACACGCGGCCTACGTGCGCTTATCTCCTCCCCCCCTCCCCCCCCCTCGTCCTCCCGCGTCCCACCGTATATTTCCTCTCTTCGTTCCACCAACTCTCTCCCTCCCCCCCCCTCCGGCCCCGCGCAGCCCTCCCTAATTTATCCCCAATATTTATACACGCGCGTGTGCATATGTAAATGCGATAGACACCGAGCAATGGGTAATTTCGCGCTGCTCAAGGGCGCGCGCGCACCACAATGGGGGCCACGAGGCGCGAACGACGAGGCGAGGCTATCGCGCGCTGGGCAGCCTCGGCGGGAAGAGCTCGTTTCGGGCACGCGGTGCATCATTTTATGTGTCTATAATATATACATATATATATATACACATCGCACACGCTTCGTTCGTGCCGTAACGCGTTGGTAGTGTATCGTGATCTAGGGGAGCGAGATTGCGAGCGTCGCGCATCTCGTGCGAAGTTGGTGTGACGCGTGGGAGGCAAATTTTCCCGCACGCCTATTGTTACCTTTCAAAACCGGACATTATAGCCGCTCGATTGGGCCGTATCGTGATCGTTTGGCGACGACTTACCTGTAACAGAAACAAGAAAGGAGAAAAACTTTAACTTTAACATTCGTAAGACATGTACAACGTGATAATATAATTAATATTTACAACAATAATTCAAATTTTTATTTTTATAACATATATATATATATATATATATATCTATATGCGTGTGTGTATATATATTATATATATTCTGTATTAAAATATATATTAAAATTCTAAATCTGTCTACTCAAAGTGCGCACTTAACAAGCGCAATAACTTCGCCTGGCTTTTCATTTGCGGAAGAATGAGGCCCGCGATCTTCAAAGGAATCATCAAAGAGACTGACTTCACGGTATAAAGCATTTTAATTCAAAACATTATAAACAACAAAGAAAATATCTTAATGTGTCGGAAGTCATATTTCTTAGACATTACAAAGTTCCTTAAATTTTCGAGAGAAAAAGAACCATAATAATGCTGAAAATACATGGCTAAATTTAGACAATTTACATTGTCAAAAAGGTACTTTATGCTGATGTACTCTGGTGTACTAAAGATAAAACAAATTGAATTCGTTATTTCTTTTTGCTAATTATGAAATATTCCAGAATTAAAAAATTTTTTTTGGTATCGTAGTTACCACCTTCAATTTATTTTACTATATAGTTTTTGTATTATTTATTATGTCTTAAATTTCCTTAAAGCCAATAGAAATTACTATCTTTCAGTTATACGAATTATTATATTTAAACCATTAAACCTGCGTATAGGAGGGCTGCATTTTGCGCTTACAAAATTAACTGTATTCAAATTTGTCTGCATATTGTTTCTTTTTTACAAAAAGTGTATTAAATGGACGAAGAGCTTGGCATGAAACTTTCTTCGAGTTTTTCTAACTTGAACTTTTGGTTGGACTATATTTTGAAAGCTGAAAACAAATCTCTGAAAAAGTTTTGATATAATTCAAATTTCCTTGGAGTAAAAATACGATTAATTATTTTTCTAACAAATAGACCATTTTTTTTATAATGAATTTTCAAAAAAAAAAAAAATTAGACGTTTAAATGTGTTTAAAATGAACTAGAGAAACACGTGTGACTTTTACGAGAATTTTTTCAACAATTTTGAGAATTTATCAAAAGTGGCCAAATAGAAAAATTACTTTTAGTTCAGTTCCAACTATTTATTGTTCTATAATTTTTTTTCTTTGGAAGTTGATACTTTTTACGTGAAAATCAGAAATGTTAATCTATTGCTCTTTTTAGCTGCCCGGAACGAATTCGCGGCCACCGTGGTGATGCTGATTTTCCAGTCAATATGCCATTTGAACATGGATTATTCGTCTTTCAATAACAAAATTTTTTTTTGAAAACATTATTTTGCAAATAATTGCTTATAAATTTCTGAAATATTAACATTTTACGAGCTTATTATAAAAATCTAAAATTAATAAAAAAAAAAAAAAAACGAAAACACAAAAACAGAACCGTAAAACGATTTAGACAACTCGCGTAAGAACATATCGTGTACATTGCGATCGGTTCTCAGCATGCGTGCGAATATGCGATCTAAACTTATACGTATCTATAGCGGGGCCTATTTTACATGCGCCCGATAAAAAGTATCGAAAACGATAGCTCACCTTAATATATATATATATATATATATATATATATATATATATATATATATCTTTCTGCCTTCTTAACCATAGCGCTGTACTTTCGAATCGAGCGCGCCGCATTAGGAGCGCGCGCGGTGGTCGTAATAGCCACAATTCAACAAACCCAGGCACACACTAATACACACACATACACACACGCACACACACACACAGAAACATTGCACACATTGTCTTTCATTCTCACGACATTTGATATTTCAATTCGCGAGCCGATCGCTAGCGCTCGACCGTCAGATTTTTCGCGCCGTGCGCGCACTTCATTAAATCGCTCCGACATGCACACAGATATATATATATATATATATATATATATATATATATATATTAGCGACGCACATAATAATATCGAATGATATCCCACACGCGAAACCCGCGCGCTAATATAATGCACGATCCGTCTGCATATATATCAATCGCTAGGGATGAAAGTTTTGGTGTCAGGTTGTCGGAAGAGAGAGAAAGTTTATTGTTCATGTGGCGACACTTTGAGGTGCATATATGGTGTATATATTTATATGTGTGCAAGTAGTGACAATCAAACCGGTACTGCGGAAAAGATTCACGATATATATATATATATATATATATATATATATATATATATACAGTTGTCACGCACGCGAATCGCTTATTAGAAAAACTGGGAAATGAGGAGCCTTACGGACGGAGGATACGTATGATGCGTGCGCAAGTGTGTCGGAATTTATTACGCTACCTGTACCAAAGAGTATAATTGGAGAATTCGAATAATCCAACCGTGCTCAATTATCGAAAGTCTATAACGATATACGTCAGACGAAGGTACAGCTCGTCGATATATGCGCATGATAATTCCCACGGAGGCTATTATAACGTATGAAACTGAAGGTCTCGTGGTGTGAAATAGTCCATTCGTTATATATATATATATATATATATATATATATATATATATATATATATATATATGTATAATGCAGTGAGCATTAATACGATAATAGCTCTATCATGTTATCGATACCTTGACTGGAGATGGTAATTGAACTGACAGATGATCCAAATGGATGATTTATATATAAAGTACAGAAATAGATTATCAATTTAAAAGTAATATCCAGAAATTGTTCTATCATAGATAATTCCGCACGATAATACTTTTCAATTTCAGTTATTTAAAATTTCATGATCATTAACTGCGAGATTCTCGCGATGGCTTATTGAATTCTCCTTTCGCATTATTAAAATAGACATTTATCTATATATGAATGATACTATCCGCACCCATTAATGTATCAAACATTACCAATAATAGTTTATAACCTTCGAGAAATGCAACGTGAGAAATGCAATCATATATTATAAACGTTATCATTTGATTGATACAGTCAAATTCTGTCAAATGTCTGTATGTCTATCGTGGGTGTCGCAAAATGAAATTTCAATTTTTTTGCCAATGAATTGGCCAGCGAGACAGCGTCATCAAAACATATCGTATCAATAAGTGTATAGACTTTTGTTGTTAGTCGAACTCATTAATAAAATCAATATTAAGAAATTTAACATTTATAAAGAAATGATTGTTAAATAATGCACTGTATTCATTACATTGAATCCAATGAAATACAATTTAAATGCTTGAGAAATTACGGCCAAAGCGGTAGCAAGACATGATCGATTTGTTTTTGGGCAGTTTAGTGATATTTTATGACTCATACTTTATAAAGATTATGCGAACGAGATACTTTTCTAAAAATTATCCCTCTAGAAGTTCATTAGCAATCATCAATGGATATAGTTCCAACGAGGTCAGGAAATCCGGACAGTACCCTATCTGAAATTTAATGAAATCGCAGCTCAAGAGATATTCAATATTTCCACGTCGATTTTTGATGGGATTCTGGGTTGATTTACCTATATAGGGAAAAATCCGTGAAATTTAATCCGAATCCAGTCTATAAACATAGGGATTCTGCCTAACATTTCTACTCGGGTTTTTATGTTTCTCAGAAGTCGAAGGTTAGACTATGATTACATATTTTTTCTACACAGTTAGGTACACTGGTATATTTAGGGTATTTTTTAGTTTCATTAATTATTTATATTTTATATAACTATAAAATTCTTTAAATGGATTTTTTTGATCGTTTAACAAGTATTATACCAATAATTAGTCGCAAACTCTTGCATAATATGACTGGGCGTTAACTATAAATTTACATTTATTGAATCGTTTACCTTATACAAACCTTTTTTTATCATATTTGTCTGAAATCTCTTCAATACGTATCATCATTACAAATATCTTTTAATATTTCCACGGGTAGTATTGACTGATAACACGCAATCGAATACTGGTAGGTAGCCAGATTGACGCGCAAAAACTCGACGAGATAAATAATCGCATTATCGTTCCGACGCCACATGTCCGAATGTTCGAAATTTTGTCATTTCACGTTTGTCGCTGTAATTAAAAAAGTTTAACTACAAAATGAGAACGCCGGATTTGAGCTGAAAAACCGACGAGGAGCTAGTTAAGCCAATCGCAGCGGCAAAAATTTTCCATCTAAAGTTAGCCGTATGGTTTTTACATTCATTAGATAGCTAACTATTCATTAACGATCACCAATAACCGATAAATAATTTTTAATTAAAAAAAAAAATCTTTATCTAAATTTCTAACCCGACATTCGGTAAATAACGTATTCCTTTTACTTCCGTACAGGTAAATTTATCATAACCAGTTAATAAACTTTTATTTCGCATTAATGAGAAATAACGAAATATAAAACAAAAATTCGCACGAAGATATTAACAAGATACAGTCGGCCAACCCACAACGATACCATAATAAAGTGCCCAACAATCTCGTAACAGTTTTGTCGAACAGCAACTCTCAAAGACTACCAGTTGCGCGAGGACTCGCCAATGGCAACGCCCACGTGCGGCGATCGATAGCCTTATACACACACACACATACACACACGCACACACACGCACACACACGTAAACATTGCACACACACACACACACGTATACGTGTATAATAGATCTAAATCCGCGCGCAACACATTATATGCCTTCATATAACGACAACAAAAGAGCGATAACATCCGAGCGCGCGCGCGTGCGCATACGAAACGCTCGCTTCGAACCGGCGCGGCGACGGTTGCGCTTCGGTAAGATATATACACACACATACACACAGACAGACAGGCACACATACGCGACCGCACGAGATCTTTATAGAGACATTCTTCAGATATAACACACCCGCTCCTATCGGGCTTATATATACACATATCTATATCTACCTACATATATATATATATATATATATATATATATATATATATTCCTGCGCAATTCTTCCTCTTGCTTAATTACAAACCAGCCTTCTCCCCTCCACATCTCGCGCATTTGCATATCGAGTTCTTTATTAATAGATTATCACCAGGGTGAAAAAAAAAAATTAACAAAAAAAAAAAAAACCACACTCATATTCACAGTAGAGATATAGTCAAGTGTCGCGCGCCAATTTTCCCATAATATATTATGTATATAAATTTGCGCTCCGTCGCGTGGAAAACGTTTTCTTTTCACGTACGGCGGCGGCGATTGCGACGACGAGACGCCACGTAAGAGTCGCTGTAGACGGCCTTCAGGCGTGTGGGAGGAGGCGGGGGCTGATAGTGATAACTAATCGTAATTAGCTCCGATATAATTCTTAGTTTTGCGTTTGGACGATATTTATAAGCGCCTGTATATATATAGTATCTCGTTCGAGGCGCGATAGTTGCATTCGGAGTTTTTTTCACCTGCAAACCTTATAGAAGTATATCCGATTAAAATGCGACAATATATATATATATATATAGTCACTGGCACATATGCAAATCTGCCACGCGGGGAGAAAAGTTAATTTTAGCACCGCGCGGCTTTTACCTGTACGAGTGGCAAGAATTTCGTTTACATAAGCAAAATAATATCCTTATACTTTTTTCTCTTTTTTTTTCCGTTGCCGCATATTTATAATCCGAGCGCGCTCGCGCGCGCGATGAATCGTCAGTTTTCTATAAAGCTGCAGCGGACACCGTCGCATCGTCGTCGAGGTGCAGTATTGCGCTTCTGAAATTCTATATATATCGACGCACCCCGTGTGAGAATAAACTTTTCACCGGAGCGCGTTTCTTGTTCGCCTGTAGGTTATCAATGTATATATATATGGTCGGGTGGCTTTTATCATTCCTCCTGCGACCTTCCGCTATCCGGCTCGCCGTTTCACTTACTTTTAATCAGCATATATATATATATATATATATATATATATATATATATATACATATATACACACGAACAGTCTCGCAACCTCGATAATAGATCCTCGTTTCCCACCGTCTCCGGCCACCACCCATAAGCTTCCCGGGGGAGGGGGGAGGGGGCGAGGCGAGGCAAATTAAGCCAAGCGAGCGGCGAGTTGGTTATAAAAATCCCCCTTATCTGTCTCGGCTCATTTTTTTTTTTTACTCCAGAGATACTACGCGCTGAACGAGGCAGAGCACCAAGAGGAGATGGCGGAGGAGGGGGAAGAGGCGGCAGAGAGCACGAAAATAGGCGGCGGCGGCGCGGCAGATACGAAAAATTTCTCCGCGACGACATTGGCTTATCCCGCGAGGAATGTTTCTCTCTTTCTCCCTCTGGAGGCTCCTAATGGAGAGGGGGGAGGGGTAAGTAAGTGGCTGCTGGGCCATAGAATTCTCTCCCCTCAGGCTCTCTCTCTCTCTCTCTCTCTCTCTCTTACTATCAACCGGGGGTTTCCTCTTTCCAAAAGGACGGGCACCAGGTGATATAAAGACTGAGGATCTATAAGGAGTTTCTCAAATATGATCGTGCATACTGCAGGATCGACGTTAGATAGAGGAAGTCGGTTATACACAAAGGCAATGTTACGAACAGTCTGCGCGTTGCTTGTTCGATATTCATCGGCCATCGAGCGAACGCTAATTCGCGGCTTCGGTCGCGCCGATCGTGACCGTGATATAAAATCTTCTACGTAATTGCGCAACGTACCGTTGCATTATTAACGCGACATCCGCGTAAAAAGCAATCGCGCCCGTCCGATCCATACGGAAACGCGGCGTGCTGCGATTGGCTGCCAAAGGTACGAATCGACTTGTTCCATACTTAGTCGGTCTGGCGAGTCTTTTGGGAAACACGGTGTAGAAATTATATACATACATATATATATATATATATATATATATATATATATATATATTGTGTGTGTGTGTATATACATACATCCAGCCTTTGTTTTGATCGTTAATCTACCCGGGCATTTAGATGAGGAGGTGGAGAGGTGGGGGGGGGGGATGGAGTAAAGGAAGCCTCGCAACGAATTCGCAGTCGGACGCGCGAGCGCGTATTTTTTTTTTTTTTGTAATTGGAATCTTTATATCGTACACGTCCGAGGCTTTACGGGCGCCGGGGATGAAAGTTAACCGTGCGCGAGAGATAACTATTGTACCCATAATATGCATTGTGCACGTGTATTGCTATATTTCCATCTGCACAATTAGCTGCAGTTGTACGGTACGAGAAATTAATTAAACTTCCTAAACGGCGATTTTTCTGTTATACGCAACGTTCGGCTCGTGTCATTTGATTCCCTCCGGTTGCACGCGGTGTAAAATTTCGCATTCGATCGGAACGGAAGCTCGAGCGAATATTCGCACGGGCGCTCGAACGCTTGCGAAACAACGTAGGAAAGAACTCGAGCTATCTGGCGGTTGTAATTAAAGAGCGATGATTTTTCTTTTTCGTTCTCGCGAAGAGTGTTTTTTTTTCTTTTTTTTTTTTTTTCGTTTTTTCATCCTTTTTTTTTTTAAATTGCTCGTTTAATTTTGCAATACGCATCGGTGTACGAAGTAGATGGAAAGGGCAAGGAAACGCTTAGAATCGAAAAAAAAATTGAATTACAACAGATGTCTCGAACGTTGGCTAATGTATAGGGTGTGCCAATAGCATTGTTCGAGCTATCGGATCGTTATTAAGCAGAGGAAATCGTATGAAAAGTTCGCTTGCGTTCTTATAATCCTGACAATATACTTTTTGCACTGTATATGGCACTGTTCTTGGTGGGATCATTCGATGAAAGACTGTATGGGGGCTCGACTGAGGCTCAAAATGATTTTAAATTTTCTCCTTACACCATAATTCTCGATCGATTGATTTATTCTAAATTATCGCGATTACCAATGATTTCGATAGAATTTCAATATAATCGGGAACGATTTTCCTGCGAACGACGATCGACAACGATTCGGATCGATTGACACCGATGTTGTTTCAGAATTTTTTTCCCATCATTAAAACAATTCCGTATCGATTTAACAGAATCTCCATTCTGTCATTGCTCGTGACGATTGCCGTTAGCAAAACGAATCCTCGAAGACCGTACGAAGCTTCTCGTTTTACTCGACGAAATCCATTATGTGCTTTCGTCGCGGCAATAATTACCACGAACGTAACGATCGAATAAAAAAATTCATACGTACGCGTACAGTTTCGATCCGCGTACGAGCACGTCCCGCGGAACAGCCTTGCTCAAGATGCCGCGTACGCGACGGGGGGGGGTGGCTAGAGAAGAGGCGACGAGGCGCGAAAACGTCACGACCGCGCGCGCCCAGCGCGCTCATCACGCCCCTATATGATACGTCGACCTTTCGCACGCGCGGTGGGGGAGAGGGGGGGGGGAGTCGGAGGGAGCGAGAGTCGCCGCGCAATCATGCGAGGGTTGTTGCAAGCGACGCCGCGGCTGTAAGGGACGGTGAGGGATCTAAGCATATGCATACATATATATATATATATATATATATATATATATATGTGTGTGTGTGTGTGTGTGTGTGTGTGTATGTAGACATACGCGTACAAGAAAGATGGCGCTCGCGTTAATGGCGTCGCTCGCGAGTACGATATTTCAATGGACGTGTCGCGCTTTCTGATCGTGATTAAAAAGAAACCACGAAAGTCTCATTTTTTTCCTTTTGTCTTCTCTCCAGCATCTTTTTTTCTCCCAACTCCCTTACCCCCTCCCGCGTCACCTTTTATCTCTTTTCTTCGGCGAGATGCGTGGGCGAGTGGGTGTCGCGAGGGCAGATTGACATCGGGGGACTGGGGTAACGGGCGCATCCGTTGTGTGTCATTGTTATAAGTGCGTGATGTACGCCAAGTATAGGGATTTTCCCCTATAGAAGCGAATAAGGCTTTTTTCCGAGGATTTTCTCTTTTCTTTTCTCTTTTTTTTATATGGAAAATGAAATGATTATATATACTTTTTTAATGCAGAAAGGTTTAATTTGGATACAAGGCATTAATAATTTTTCACACAGCTATACAAGTATCGCTTGGACTAATGTAGACCTCGAAAAATGATCAAACTATCGTCGATACAAGAAGAACGGTTAAGGCGCAGCCTCGCGTCTCGACAAAAAGTTAATAAAAGAAAAAAAACTGCAACCTTCATAAACGTGCGCATAAGTAGCTAATAGTATTTTAGTCTTTGCAGAGGCAAAGGAAATCACCGATTGGTCTCGGTAGCAGGTACGTACACATACGTACACCCTCTCTTTTTCGATCATCTCCTACTCTATCTCTCTGTCTCTCCCTCTCTCCCTGCTCTTACCCCTATCTTCGCGTAATTCTGGACATCTGTGCATATACGTACATACGTACACATACGTACATATATATATATATATATATATATATATATATATATATATATATATATACTTAGGAAGCCATAACGCAAACGGTGTTGTATGACGCTCACGCGCGCTTCACCTGGCGCGCCAGCGCATCTACGCGCGTACGTCGCTGCCCTTACCCCCCCTCTCCCCTGCCGCCGTCCAGTATCGATCGACTGCGAGTTCGTAAACGCGCGCGAGAAAAGAACATTGGGCTAGAAATTATTGCTGAACGATGCTGCGCAACCCGAGCCTCGTGAATGTTGTGACATCGAGAGTCGATTAATCGGGCCGAATACGATAAGACCGATGCTGCCGCGGTAAAGGATAATTAAGGCAGATCGATCGGTGCGCGTCTTCGATTTGCGTTTACGACTAATCGACTTGAAGGAGGATTTCGATGCAAAACTGCGAGGAACTTAGAGCTTTGACAATAGGTCCTCTTGAAAATCAATGGCGTCAACTTTTACCTATTCAGCTAGCTATATAGCTTATAATTTAACTTGTCTCAATTTACCGTAAAATGTAAATCGTAACTTGCCCAAAAAGTTTTAGATGATTAGCATTACAGTATTAACATTACAATCGATTGTCGTCATATTTTTAAAAAATACACGCAAAGGAGTTTAAATATCTCCGTTGACAAAGAAAATTGTTCCTCAAAGTTTACGACGAACTTAGTCGCATGATACATCTAGCAGTTGGTCTGATCGATGTTCATTATTCCATTCATCCAAAATTTCAATTTGGATATGAGGAACAATTATCTAGATTTATAAAGTCCACTCTATACGGATTCTTGTCGTTGCTTCGTCGGTTTAGGGTAATAATCGTGGTTATTCTTGGCGGTCGCAATGTTAAATTGAGAGACGCGAATTGTCAAAACCCGAATACCTTGGATTTTTCACTCTCTTGGACAAGAGCTATATACTGCGCCATACCTATTTGCGAAACATCGTTTCCCATTGGCTAATTGCTGAGCAAGTTTTTTTTTTAACCTCTAACCGATGTCGCATGGCATATTACTACCGTAATGAATGACCTGCGTACAAAAATTAATTTTCCAATTTTTCTCGAATTTTAACCCTAAATTCTATGTGAAGTGAGTCACGCAACTAGCCTGGAAGACTATATACTGCCGAACGGGCACTTGATAGGAGAGTTGATTGCGCGGGCCAATTAGCGGCAAAAAAAAACAACTAATTTGCACCTACTCCCGCACACATGTGTCTTTAAGCACCTTACACACGCGCGCGCATACACACATATGTATATATGCATATATATGTAGCTTTGCATTGGTCCGTCCCGAAGGGGCACGTCGCTATGCATTAGACGATGGAACGCTCTCCCCGATGATGGTGAGAAAGCCGCACTCGTCATCCATCAGCGCGTAGAGCTATCAATCGCGCCTTTCATATAAACCTACATACATATATGTATGCGTGACGTAAGTGCGCGCACATAATCCTTCCCCCTATATACGTATATTTCTCTCCTTCTCTCTCCCTCTCAAATGCACACAGACACAGGCACACGCACATATGCATGCATACACGCGTGCACGCACGCCACTCCAAGGTGACGAATGCGTCGATGATCGCACCTCGGACTCGGGGCGATGCAGCGGTAGCAGCTTCTGCAACCCTCGTTAGAATGCACAAATGCTGGGGCGCGCGTGCGCGATTGGTGCGATGCATCATTCGCGCGGCGCAAGGCTCAGCGACGTAGGGGGAGGGGTAGGAGGGGAAGGGAGAAAGAACGGGGTGAATGGCGAGCGAGAGAGAAGGCGTACGGTGCCTGAGAGGAGTAGATAGAACGAGGGAGAGAGAGAGAGAGAGAGAGAGAGAGAGAGAGAGAGAGAGAGAGTGGGAAGGAGGTGTGTAATTGTAGAGGACGGGCAGAATTTCTCGCCTAACTAACAAAGACACGAAGAAACCCGCGCACTTGAGCCATCGACAAAGCATCGTCCCAGAAATAAAGAGCCTTCTTCTTCCTCTCTCTCTGTCTCTCTCTCTCTCTCTCTCTCTCTCTCTCTCTCTCTCCTCTCTCTCTCCCGCTCTCTCGATGTATCTCTCTTTTATCGTACGTGCGAGTCCGTACAGTAACCCTTCATCCTGCTCTCGCTCCATACATGCATTTCTATATACGCATTTCGATATGCACGTTCTCGCTCCACGACACGCGCGTGCAAGCACACACGCACAAATAAAAAAAACCAGCAAACGCGCGTCCGCACTCGTTAATCGAAGGCTCGGTCTTCCTTTCTAGCGATGGGGGGAGAGGGTGGGTGGCACAAGGGACGAAGAAATCTCCCCCATCGGCCAAGGGAGTGTGTGTGTGTGTGTGTGTGTGTGTGAGAGAGAGAGAGAGAGAGAGAGAGAGAGGCTTCTCGCGTGTACTTCGCTGACGGTGGCGTGCTGTACTCGAAAACGCGCGCACGTTTGTTACATATATAGGTATGTACAGGTACGCGACAAGCGAGAGTGAGACGAAAAGCGAGAGTAATGGCCGATGCCCACAGGAGAGGAAATATCGCGCTAACCGATGTTGACAACCATTACGTTGTGCACCCGCCGCTAGTCGCGGGCGCCCGCGCGGGGGCCTTAGCGCGCCATTGAGCCGCTCCGCATAGGCGCGGGCGAGACCATTGCCCCCGCCCCCTCCCAGCCCTTGCACCTTCGCGCATATGTGCACATCATTCAAGTGGGTGCGAAACTTTTTCTTTGTAGGCTTCCCTTTTTCATTTGTCTCTCTCTCTCTCTCTCTCTCTCTCTCTCTTCCTCTCTCTCTCTTTCGTGGTCTCATATTATATGTACTCGTAACTCGAGGTCTCGTTCTCCCCTCCTCTTCTTCGCGCTCTTTTTCTCTTTCTCGGCTACATTATAAAAATAATAGATTGTTGACACGGGTCCTGAGAAGCACAATGACCGCCCTATCGAACAATTCGAGGTTCGAGTTTCACTTGAAAAGCGCTTGTACAGACATATGCATATACATATTCTTATAGTTATAGACATTTGTTTATACTCAATGGAAGGTGGAAAATTTGAAAGTTCTTGCCACTGGTGCGCGTGTATTTTGCCCTTCAGTGTACGAAAGGAAGGGTACAAAAAACCCGGATGTCGCCCCAATCAACGTAAACCTCATGCTTTATGTCCTGGTGCAAAGGTCATTAGGTCGTGTGACGTGTTGATGTTCGGTAACGTTTCTGAGAGGAAGGGTTGCGCATAAAAGTAGATCGCGACCATTACTACTGCGACGATGAAGCGAGCTCGTACGTGCTACGATGTATACATTAACGCTATACAAAACCGATGAATGTTGTAGCTAGGAAAAGTAGAGAGGTTGCAGAGATGGCGGTGTCAGTAATTATTTTTGACCGATTAGTGTATGCTTCAGTGCTCTTTCAAGCATTGCAATAAACCGACAATTCTCTGTATTCCTATTTCTAAAAGAAATCCCCTAATAGCACTGGAGAAATTGTTGAAAAGTAAATGCACTGCTGGTGTAGTCTTCTAAGCCCATCGTAGTTTTTTATGTTGCATGTTAAATGAACGCAGCACGGAACTCACTAGGTCGATACGTCTATCGGAACTGTAGAAGAGAGGCCACGTTCAGCTCAGTGCAGGCTACATTTTGCGGATAACAACATTCACTGGAACGGTGTGGAATAACGACCGCTCATTGGAGTAACGTCAGAAGTTCAACACTGCGGACTGGATGTCTGCCGGATTGGCCAATGCTAGGTAGTCGAAATCCTCGAAATCAGTGGCGAAGTTTCGGAACTGGTCTGCGTTACGGCGAAAACGCAATCTCTGGTCAGCAGACTCTAGTCGATTGTTCTGGGGGAGGCTGTGGCCGAAAATATCTGGATGGCCATATATCTGGTCTGGCTCATTCTGGTATCCATATATCGCTGTTCTGCGGTGGATCTACGTCAGTTACAAGTCCTCTAGTAAGATGTCAGTGAAGTCGTGAGATGAAGATCGGATGAATGTTCGTATAAAGCAAACACAGAGACACGCAACATGCTTCAATCATTTTGAGTACGAGCTCCTCATTCATCTCTCCTATTCTACTTATTTGGCATCTTCAGTCAGAAACAGACTTCCATCTGCTCTTATACTCACAAAAATTTTTATCTGATCAGTGTTTATCAACCAATTAAGAAATTGCGAAAAATCTGTATGAAATTTTTTACTGTTTGTAGAATCACTGGAACAAATTTTATTTAAAAAACTAAAGTAATTCCTTAATTAAAAATTTGATAAGCTCGTTATCGGAACAAAAAATTCTCCAGCTTATTCCCCGTGTATTGGTACAGGAGATGAATCGTAACATCGATTCATTAACTCGATTTTGTACGATTTTTATTGCTGGCAACATTGAAATAAAATCAGCAAATATTGCTCACGACGGCTTGTTCGGATGCTCTCAAACTCTCGGCTCGCTTTTCAGATATCCCTATACAGACCCGCTTTGCGATCCGTTCGAAACTTCCGAATTATATATATATAATGCGCACCCTCGTTAATTTTCAATACGCGAACGGCTATAATACGAGCATTACGCGACGTTCTTTTTGAATGGCGGCAGTATTGTAAGCTCGATCGCACCGAATGAAAATATAAGGGAGCATTGTTTTCCTCGCGCGGTGTTCTATACGCTCCCGTGCGTAGACGCATAATCCGGTTTTTCTTTTATACGGAGGTATACGCGTTTCATTTTGCGCCTCTCTCGCCTCTTATAATTCTATACATTCGCGTACACAAATACGATTTCGTATTAACGATTATTGTTAAGCAGAAAGGCTAAAACGTGCGCGTGTATATATATACACATTTGGCAAGTTCGTTGAATTCGTTAATGTTTTGGCGCGTGCATATAATACCTTTATATGTCTGAAAGAGAGCGAAGAAAGATGGCGGGTTGCCTTACCCCAGCTTGAAGAGCTTCTCGAATCGACCGTTTTTATAGACTGGCATCAAACCGCATATACGCACACACATGCGCACACATGCGAGACCGTTAGCATAAGATGCGTTGAAAATTACTTCATTCCCGAATAGGTTATGTGCACGTTTCGATGTTAATGATTGCCGTAATTGTAAATTAAATTGTACCATTTCTAACGGAAATAAAATACCGGATGATCAATAGAATAGATAGAGCGAGAAAGAGGCAGAGAGAGAGAGAGAGAGAGAGAGAGAGAGAGAGAGAGAGAGAGAGAGAGAGTGAGGGCTCGAGGAGGAATTTTAAATGCATACGCATACCTACGAAGACTGAGCATAAAAGCTTCGGAATGGCGCATAAGATTACGCTGCTCTTCTTACCACACGCACCCATCATCCTTTAATCTTGCTCTTCCTCCTACTCATCCGCGACGCCCCCTTTTCTCTGCGTTTATTTCATCCCGTTGTTTCACTGATATATATATATATATATATATATATATATATATATATATATATATATATATATATATACGTAGCAGTCAGCGCAGTGTCGTCTTATGTGCACGCGTACACGCGCCTCGGGGTGCGAGTTATGCAGAAAAACGATGTTGAACAGTATAAAATGTATGCAGCCATCCTTCGGGGTGAGATGGGGTAGTTTTAGTCAACGTTGGGCGAGTTATTCAAAAAAGCCTTTCAGTACTTTTATGGCTACGGGGTTGGAATTTAAGATTTGACGATAGTAGACCGCCAATTACCGTAGGAGATGATGGTCAAGAATTAGTTATATCCCAACGACGAAAAAATAATAGGATGGGTACATGTGTCTACTATATATATATATATATATATATATATATATATATATATATATATATATATATATAAAATATTTATTATACATAGCTCTGTGTGTTTGTGTACGTGTTTGTAGATTATATATAAATCTATATATATTTATATAAACCCGCAGATATTTTCAGCATAGAAAATGTTTATAAAATTTTTATACGATGTTAAGTGCTTTACGGTCATATGCAAAATATAGTCTAGTAATCCTAAATTGCGTTTTAGCATAGCGAATAATGCATTAGATTGCGAATCGTAGGGTCGTCGGTTATTAATACTCACTGGAGTATTAATAACTAAAAGAAAATTAATATTTATTAATTGTAAATCGTATACGTAATAATAATGCATATATAAAGTAATTTCTAAATTCCTAATGAAAATGGTATGCGTTACCTAAATACGTGAATATATTTTTTATTTTAAATAAATAAAAATTAAAAAAAGCTACAAAATTATTCACTTGTTCGAATAAATAAAATTAGAATAATTTATAAATCGTCTTAATTTCTAGATTGTCTGACTAGATTTTGTCTAGTTTCCAGATTGGTATACCTACCAAAATCTAAGCTCGTTCCCTATTAAAAATGCTATTAAAAGTGGGACAAATCGTAACAAGGATCAGACTAGATTTCCCTTCTCGATTCTAACATTTAATAAGGAAAACTAACCCGCTACTGCTTAGATTCAAGAATGAACTGTTATATCGAATCAGTAATCATAGCGTACTATCAGCTTTCCTCAAAACCTAATCGATTATTTAAATATTACCGGTCACGAAGTATCATAGAGCAAACGTTTGAGATGGCATAAAAGTCTTAGTCATGTGTATTTGTGAGACGAGAGAAAGAGAGAGAGAGAGAGAGAGAGAGAGAGAGAGAGAGAGAGAGAAAGGCGCAAAACACTATATGGATCTAATATAAAAAGCAGTCGGGAAGACCCATTCCAGGGAGACTATGGTACGTGCATTCGCGTATTTGTGTGTGTATATTCTTATAGCTATACATCCATATATATACATCCATATATATATATATATATATATATATATATATATATATATATATATATATGCTCGCACCATCTCGATGAGAGTAAAAGAAAAAAGTACTGAAAGAAGCCAAGTTTGTTCGCAGGAGAGAGTATCTCTCTCTCTCTCTCTCTCTCTCTCTCTCTCTCTCTCTCTGCGTGCATGCATGCGTGCGCATGCGTATGTGCGTGCGTGTGTAAGAGAGATGGGGGAAAGGGCCATGTTTAATAGTTTCTACTTGGACAAGAGTATATTGGCAATCTCTTCCTCTCAAACAGATGCACACATACATACGCATGTATATTAAGTATTCGCGCATACCTCTCGCGATACGTGGAGAGGGGAAAAGTAAAAAAAAGTACCAGCCCCCGAGAATAAGAGAGAATATGTTCGGGGCCCCGCAGCCTCTTCCTCCCCCGGGTTTCGCGTTCTTCCGCAATATCGGGTGCGCTGCCTTTCCCGCTCCCATCGGTCGGGGCCCTACCAGTCATCGTCCGTGAGGTTTAGTACCAGGTGCGTATGTATAAGAGAGAGAACCACGTCAGAGTAAGAAGAGAGAGAGAGAGAGAGAGAGAGAGAGAGAGAGAGAGAGAGTGCGTCTCAGTGGGAGGAGAGAGAGGCGCTATCGGTAGATAGTAGGTAGCTCTGCTGGTCTGGCTAACGCGTTACGCATGTGTGTGTACGCGCGCGCATGTGTGTGTGTGTGTGTGTGTGTGTACATTGCAAGATTGCGTCTTTGAATAACTCGACAGCGATGATATCGGGGCCCCAACAAATTACCAAAGGGAGGGAGGGGCAACCGCGAATAAACGGATCGCGTCCTCCTGAGCCCCTGGCCCTTTATCTCTCTCTCATTCTCTGTCTTTCTCTTTTCACCTGCCGGCTATCTAACTACTCCGAGATTAAGGGAGAGGACCCATCTACTTCTCTTTTTCTTCGCCCCCCCCCCATCTTTACTGTGCGGCAAGGACGGTTCATCAGCCAAAATTATAATAAAAATATAATGATAAAACGCGACGAGGTTAGCGAAGGGGGTAGGGAGAGAAAGAGAGAGAGAGAGAGAGAGAGACAGAGAGATACACGAAGGGAGCATCCGTGAAGTCCTATTTTTTCGCGACGTTCCTGGAACAGGCGTCCACGTTCCGTGATAGCATCACCGAGATCGTGCTAATTTTTTCGACGCTCGCGCGATTCTCGCCATATATAGCCCTATGATCTATATGCCTACGCTGAGGCGCTTGATCGACATGTATGTGTGTACGCGCCTCGAAAAATCAAAAATTCCTTCGCCAAACCACGAAATCATTTTAAAGGTCGGAGGGGAGGGGGGGGGGCGACGATGCCTGGGATGCAGCGTGTATATCACCGGCTGGCTGGATGAGACCGATTACGGTCCTCGAGGCCCTCCCGTCTTCCGTTACGCTCGCATACGCACCGGATCGGCCGTGCGGTGAAATACAGCTCCGAAATTCATACATATATGTTATACATAAGTACATCCGCACGTATAGCATTACGCTTTTAAAACAGATTTTTCTCGCCAACACTGATTAGAGACGTATATTAATTTTGTTGCCGTTGGTTCGTTTTATCGAAAATTGCGGTATTGTTCGCACGACCGTTACATCTACATTTATATATATATATATATATATATATATATATATATATATATATATATATATATACTCGCGTACATTAAGCTCGCGTTTTTATCGTGAAATTTATCTCGTTGAATCAATTACGATGTACGATCCGTCCGTTATAAAAAATACACTTGTAAGCAGTGAACGACAGGCGAAATAAAGCTTTATAAATTTATATATCCTCCTCCCCCCATTATTATTGTTATATATCCTTTTAAATGTTCAAAATACTACCCCTCTTCTCCTCTACGTCCCAACGATAAGAGACCGAGGTATGACCGATCGCCGGACGAGAGTTTCATTAATTCAGTATTTGCTTATCTGCGATTTATTTCGGCGGGACCGGTGGGCGGCTTCGACCGAACGGCCACTCTCTCTCTCTCTCTCTCTCTCTCTCTCTCTCTCTCTCTCACTTGTACACCGACGAAAAAGTTGGCGCGCAGCCGGGCCCCGGTGAAAAATGCCGGCCCGATCGGACGGGGAGCGGGGCCCGGAATCAAGATCCGGCGAAATTCTTTTAATACGGGGGCTTCGTTCGGCCGCGCGATTAATCTTAAACATGAAAAAATTGCCCGGGCCGCGCGGGCGCGCGCATCCGGCGGACGGTGTGCACGCTCGAGATAGATTTTTCTCGGCCGTACGCGCGTGAAAAGCGAATTGGAGGTGTGTTATAATGAAAGACGCGAGTCGCGCGGATGATTGTTGAAAATTGATATTTCACGACGTTGAAAGCTCCGTCGATCGGCGCTGTTTCGGACTCGGTTGTCTACGGGCACTGTCGATGTTTCGCCATATGCAATATAGGTACGACAGACGCAGTTTCCTTAGTATCGCGCGGATGGATACGGCAGTCCGTAAAGTCGACAGATGGTGTCGACAGAATGTATCGTGGAAAAGCCGAGATCTCCTAGAAGAATAATGTGCAATTCATAAAATGCATTTTGTTTAATTTTTAATATTTATTTTCTGTTGCCCACGTTAAAAATTATATACTTTACCAATTTCTGTTTTTACTTTGGAAATTGAAATATAAAAGTACGTAAATAATCGACTTTTTTACGTATAATTTGGAAAAACGTAAGGGTGCGCGGTATATGTAAATGTCAAAATTGTAACGATATTTATTGTCTAATTCATGTTGGAATTTGAGCCTATTATCTTGAAAGTGATGGTTTTTGAACAAAAAAAATTATATGTACCAAAATGATGTAATTTACGGTAGAGCGTGACAAAATCGATTTTCTTCTGATTATTTATGTTTTTTGTTGTTGCAATTTTATACATCCTTTAACTATAATATTATACACGTTCTTTCAAATTTATTAAAAAATTTACAAATTCCTTTCAAATGTTTTAATTGATGAAAAAATGCTCATTTACATATAAAAATCGCTAAGATTAGAAAAGTTCTAGGTTTCTTTTTGAATTTAATTGGTGAAATAAGTGTTATTTCGCAAGTTTTAAAAAAATTGATACTTTATAGCCTGCTAATCGTATCGGACATAGTATATCCAAAGAAATAAAGTACTTCAATTTTTTTAAAACTTTCGGAATAACACTTATTTCACCGAAATTATTTCACAGAAATTTTTTTCATTACCTCCAAATATCTGTCGCACAAAACATTAGCGTCACGATTCCCGAGTGCGCGGCGAAGTCATCCCGTATTGGAGATGCGACGTCGTGTGGTGATCGGGTCGGTTTCTGCATTATTCCTCGTCAAAATTATGTAAGTATAACCGTGTATATTTATACCTGAGACTGTGTAGTGGTAACGCGGTGATTATCAACTAAAAATATAGTCAAGTTCTATTCGCTAATACGATCTACTATCATTGCTCGAAATTTTCTTTAGAAAGTTGAATTATTTTCAAGCTAATGTTCCTGGTCTTTTCTACTATAAGCATATATTTTTTAGATTTTTCAACTACAGCATCAGAGTAAATTCAGTAAATTTACGTTAGCGTACAATATATCAAGATAAATAGAGACTTTCTAAATTTTCTAGAATAACATCTACATCATTATGGTTTTCTCGAATCGAAATGTATTTTAACTGTATTTTTCACACAGCAACAATCGTAGCAATGCAGTTTCCTGAATAAATCGCTCAAAAAATTACGGATAAAGTGCCTCGATGTTAGATGTAGATCAGAAGCGTTAAATATGTTATTGATTTTGCATGAAGCCAAAATTTTAACTGTTACTTGCAGATTTTTGGTTCACCGCGAGAGAGTGCATCGGGCGCAGTATTGTATAGGAAGAAATCCAGTAGGGAGCGGGACGAAAAAAGGCGTGGACAGGCAGATGATAGGGAGAGAGAATGAGACGCAACATAGCGTAATAAGCAAGACGAAAAAGACTTTTCACTTATCCGCACGGCGAAAAAGTGTATACGACGAGCTCTCGATCAACGCGTGGAAATTCTCGGCTTGAGGACCAGATTTTATATATATATATATACATATATCCACATATTGCTTCTCTCAACTGCCGGCGCCGAGACAACAACATTTTAATTAATCCCCGCGTGTATACACACATAATACAGTGCGAAGAGAGGCGTTGAGACATCAATCCGGCGCGGGAGGGGCAGTTAATGAGGATGACTCGGTTCTTCTATACATTATCACCGGGTACGGTCGAGCAGTGCGCGTCTGGCGTCCCGTCCCCGTCGTCCCTCCCCCTTCCCTCTTCCCCCCCCCTGCCGCAGATAAGCGCGCCGTGGCGAAGGCAAGGAGGAAGACGCGCTCGGCCCCCGCCGTGATTGAGTTCCCGCGGATGGGAGTGGCGCACTTCAAACGCCTCCGCGTCGATTTATCCGCGCGGGGGTGGCGGGGAGCGCGGAGGGGGGTTCTACCGACGCGCGGGCTCGTCGCAGGACGTCGAACCGACGAACGCGAGGGACCAGGTGCGTTGGGGTGGCTCTCTGTACATACACCCCCTGTCCCCCTTCCCGGTTCGCTTATCGCGGCCTCGTTACGTTATGTATATATGTACATACATATATAGTACGCACAGCGGTAAAGAGAATCCTCGTGGGCGAGAGGTGCGAAGAGTCGGCCTCTTTATCTACGCATTATATATATACACTCCGGTAAGGGTCTCTCTCTTTCTCTCTCTACCCGAGCTTGTAGGATGGAGGTATCTTTGTTTGACGATGTCTCAAACAGGATTAGATACTGTAAGCTTCGTACAAATTTGTCTTTTTCATTCGTGTCTGTTTTTGGTTCAGTGTATAAATATTTGTGAAATATACATAAACTTAAGAATATCAAGGAACGATAGCGCGCGATTTTACGGATTTAAATCAATATTATTTTCTCTTTTTTTTTTCATAGCAAAAGCGAGAATAAGATTTTTATGATATTTAGATTAATTTTAATGCGTACATGTTTCGCGAAATTTTAAACTGAAGAGCATTGAACCGGGATGTTAAAAAAAATTGGACTTTTTTAACGTAGACTACGACGACGACGATGCGTATAAGTATAGTTTCTTTTCTTTTTCTTTTTTTTTTTGATATAAATGAAATTCAGTCCGTACATTCATGCGTTCCATGCATCTTAAATTCAAAGTGCTAGGAACACGGTTTTCTACATAGATATAGTAGTTCCTAGTCGTTTCGAGTCAATAACATCGTCCAAATTTCAAAATCTACATTTATTTGTTCCGATCTTCGATTGTTCATTATTCAAATGTAACAAGGACTCTTTATTATACTTATCGCATTGCTGTCTAAACACAAGATACGCGCTATCTGAAAAAGTCGCTCAACATTGTGATATAGAGAGCTTCGTTGTTTCCTTAAGTGGAAAGCAGCATTTTACTCCGACAATAGGCTTGCGTTTATAGTTTTATCGAAGGAAGTCACTTGCCAGGAAGCAGGTGGCCGCATCTACCGGGCAAAAGTTAAAATTTATTAACATAAAAAAACAAACGTACATCACGCAGTATTGGGTCGATGATTATATCATTATTTTGCAATAGTAGTTTTTGTACATCAGATTGTGAGGTCGTGATTAATAAGCATGGTCCGAACATCCAGATAATTATGATTAAATTATTTTATAAAGATCGCGAGTCTATACGATAACATTTCTTAATTCGATAGATTTGAAGAGTGAAAAGTTAGTTGAATCCATACAGGCCAAAATGGATTCTAAAAAAGAAAATAATTACTCCGTAATACTGTAAATATAAATGTGAGCAGTTGGTGAGTTGAATTTTGTGTTAAAAAAAAAAAAAAAAACAGCCATTACATTACATATTATCTACGAAAATCATTCCTCTAATACTTGAAAGTTCGTATATCTGCAAATCCTGACAAGTTGGGAATCAATCGACGACTGAATTTCGATTTAGCGCCTAAACAGAGTCACATTTTTTACTTTTTACATTGTTCTTATTTCAAATTTTATTTAAAAATATATAGCTACACCTTACGAAATTCAATAAAAAAAAAATAAAGAAAACAATAGCCTTGCCTTATTCAATAGCCCAGTTTTGAAAATATATAGAACAAAGGGGAATAAAATAAAATTGCATACATAAAAATAATCTTAATTATTTAGTCAGAAAGGTGCGGAGCTAAGGTTATAATTTTAATCTTTTCCGACGTTATATACCACGCGTTATACATCTTGCTTTACAATCTCTCTCTCTCACTCTCTCTTTCTTGCTCTCGCTTGGCAATTTCACGATATCGCGCCATTGTGCGCTCGTATACATTTCGAGGGAGGCGAATAAAAGTCCGAAAGAACACTTACTTACGCGAGCGCGCGCGCGCGCACACACACACACACACACACACACACACACACATGGAAGAAAAAAACGATTTCGAAGTATAAGCTATCTATATATATTTATAAATGAATGTGTGTGTGTGTGTGTGTGTGTGTGCATACTCAACGCGGAAGATCGAGCGCGCGTTCGGTTTTAAAGGCCCGGGTGCGCGACTTTGTTTTAAAAATTCCCTGATGGCCGCGCACGTCCCGTACGCTGCATATTTTTCTTTCTCGGGACTCAGCGGGACCCACACGAGTGAGAAAGAGAGAGAAAGAGAGATATATATAGAGAGTGAGAGAGCGAGGGAGAGAGAGAGAGCGAAGCAGCGCGCGGCCATAAAACAGCCGAGCGCTGATTTTTACCAGAAACGCTGAAAAGATAATCCAGCGCGGAAGAGAGGATTCCTTCTTTTTTTTCTTCTCTCCACCTCAACTCCGCTGCTCTTTATATCGCCCAATCGGACCCCAAGCGGTGAGGAGGGCAACCGCACGAGGAAGAAGAGAAATCGAGCGAGTGGGCATGGCAGACAGAGAGAGATGAAGACAGAGAGTGAGAGAGGGAGAGAGAGAGAGATCCCGCGACGAGAAAAAGGATACATTCTGTCTCTGCAATTCCGCGTGGGCTTTCAATTTTCATGCACCGCCGTGAGCCTCCCGCGCGTCTGCGCTCTCTGTACTATAAATACATACATACGTATGACTACACACTGAGCTTACGGGGCGGCCTCATTTTAGTATCGCGCGCGCGGGTCAAGTGCTGCTGTTTCCTTCTAGTTGCGAGAATGCACCGTGTCTTGTCCCGGTTGGTTCACACTTTATCGTTCTGCCCGCGAACGAAAGTCTATATATGTATAATAAGATATATACCGATATACCGATTACCCGCAGCTGAAAACTACTGAAAGTGTATCTGAGTACTCTCTCTTCCTCCCTCCCCCCCTCTCTCTCTCCCTCTCTCTGTCTCTCCATCGACACACATAAATTTCGAAAGGGCGAGAGGATCGATTGTCGCCCCCCGCCCTTCTGCCGTAAATACTTGGCTGGAGCACACTCCCACCTCGTCTCCCGAGCTCCCGCGTGATGGAATGAAGGGAAAAGCAAGATCTGAACTTTTCTTTCGATGTCGTAGTTAAAGGAAACGGGGAGAGGGGAAACTTCGCTCCTCACCTGCGGCTGACTGTTCTTATAGCCAGGGGCGGGCGGAGGGGAGGGGTATCCCGAAGCGAGAACGCGGTATCGTATATGCAGGAAGAAAAAAGTGCCCGGCGCATCCTTCCGGGGTCCTATATATTTGGCTGTATATATTTATTCCCCGATCATCGCTCGTCCACGTTTATAGAGTTTTATTTCGTGCGCATCTCTCTTTCTCACCCCCTCTCTTTCTCTCTCACCCCCTCTCTCTCATTGTTTCGAACGCGATGAAAACCGAGAACGCCCGATGTTATATCCCCGCGCAAGTTTTATTGGGCATTTTTGTACGTCTGTTGGGATGGGGAGGGGGGAGGGAGGAGTGGGTAGAAGGCAAACGCCGTAAAGATCCCGAACTAAGTGATTGTTTTTGCCGCTATATAATGCGCGGCGAAGACGCCCGCCCGCCGGTATCCTCGCCGGGGGTTTTCAGCGGATCACGGCGAGGTGGAAGATAATGATGATTCATTATACGAATTCGGCGCGGTTGCTCTTTCG
>JACCIC010000045.1:67500-130000 GCA_018907035.1 Sycobia sp. Sy_11 | reverse complement strand
TCGGTAACTTGAACATCGTCAAGTGCGGCAGACCAATCATGAAGATGAGCGAGAGCAACGCGAGACGGTCCATTAATTACCGACCGTACGAAGTCGTGCATTACTGCCGTCGGAGATTTGTTGAAAACGGAGTGTTCGCAGCGGGGGTAGCTGTCGTTTTAACATTTTAAGTCGTAAACTTTGTTCATAGTAAATCCACTGATTGAAATGAACTATACATGTAGATTTTTTATTAGTTCGTGTTTTAAAGTTTCTCGTCAGTTTCTCGGACGCGTACGAGCAGACGCCGATAATTACGCGGTTCTGAAAAAATTATATATATATATATATATATATATATATATATATATATATATATAAGGCACAAATAAGCTAAAAGTATACAAATACCTCCCTCGACTATCTCTCTCTCTCTCTCTCTCTTTCTCTCTTGGCTATGAAGGACCGCGAGTCCTTGGGCTCTAATAAATGAAATTCTAATTCTAATTCTCTCACTTGCGAGCAACGCGCATAGGATTAACTTCCTTCCGAATCGCGCGAATTCCGCTCGATTCGCCGCCGATTACCCGCCCGATTACCTTACCTGTAGCATAAGTCGGGCAACGCCGTGCCTCTTAAACGACAACTCGCGGGCTCGGCGTTATTAAATCTAACACGGGCGCATATTCCACTTGGTGCAAGTTATATATGTGTGTGTGTGTGTGTGTGTGTGTGTGCGCGCGCGTATAGTAGAGCGCGCGTGCGCGCGGCTCGTTAAGCGAGGGACGTCTTAACGCGGCGTCCCAGCCTGCATTGAGAGATCGACGATGCAAATTGCCGGGCGTACGATATTGGACGCAAGGTGGCGCGCGCGCGAGCGGGCGCGCACATTTACCGTACGTCGTCGGGGCCAAGGGCATGTGTAGCGATAAATCAACGTCACTAAATTGTGATAAATAAAGTGCAATTGATGACGGGCGCGGTGTGGGGGTGAGGGTAGGGAGGGAGGTTTATAGGACATCGGTACTCTTCGGTGATTTTTCAAAGATGCTCTCCCCCTCTCTCACTCTCTCTCTCTCTCACTCTCTCTCTCTCGCTCTCTTTCTCCATCTATACGAATATATCTTTCTCGCATTTCTTTTACGCCGCGATTGGGCGAGCCGCGACGGGCAATATTAAAGGCGGACGTTATACGGCGCATCGCCCGGTGCGCGCGGGGGCCTGAAAAATATATGTTATCTACGACCACGCGAGTGCTGCATTATATATATATATATATATATATATATATATATATATATATATATCACCGCGTGCATGGGAATGAGCGAGTGGGGAGAAGGGAGGGAGGCGAGAAATTCGCGGTAACTCAACGATAAGCCGGCACGTTTATATTATTATTATTATTATTATTATTATTATTATTATTATTATTATACGAAACGGGAGGGGGCGCAAAAAAATAATGCATTGGAAGAAGACGAGAGAGGGGAGGCTCTCTGGGACGAGAAAATAATATCGTTGTTATATTATTTTATACGGTATGCAAAAGTTCTACATAGATCGTTGTATCTTCCTTGACCGACGTAGCACTCGTTTGTCATTTTACGATTTCGCGCCGCTCCTGATCCCCGGCTTAATTGTATACACATACATATAGATAAGTTAACCAACATATATGAATGAATATATCTGCGAGCGTTGCATCGATCCAACCAGAATTGACAAAAAGCCCCCCCCCCCTATTCGATTCCTCAATCTTCCTCAATTAGGAATAAGTTATCGAATTTCATATGTTGTAGATTGAATTTGGTAAGGATGTTATGTTTTACGACTTACTGCGCGCGTTTCACATTTTTCACTTCAACCTCCAACTGTGGAATACGAATTTTTCATTGTGTCAATGGTAACATTGATTTGTCGTACTAAACTATTTAAAAATTTTGAATTTATTCTCGATAAATAATGTCTTTTCAGATTTAGAGTCATGAGGTAAAATAATTGAAACTTGAAACGCATTACTGGATCTTTCAAATTCAATCTGATATGTATATGTGTGTATGTATAATAGCTAAAAGTTTTCTAATTCATTATATAAAATCGATGCTTTGAATGTAATAATCTGACAATATTTTTTGTCTGTCGAACCATTCAATGGTATAAAGGATATATTTATTGTATCAGATATATTATTGTACGAAAAAATTTTTAATGATGAATGAGCCAGCGAACAATCAGGGTTACACGATTAAATCAGCGCGTAATCTTTGGCAAGCCTGTTATAAGTGAAAGAAAAAAAAAACAAATGCAATAAAGCCGATAAAACGTTTTGCATGAGCCTTTCTTCTAGAACAACTTGTTGATATCTGGTTCGATTGTAGTTTAAAGTATATCCATCGCTTCGAACGCTCTATGCTCGACAATAATAATAAGTCGCGGGGTCAAAATTGTCCATTGGTTTGATCGCCATTTGTAATCGGCTCTACGAGTTTTCTATATATAGACTATGTAAATTTTTCATTTTCCATATATATATAATATATAAACTCGAATGGCCGAGGAGCAACGCTATTCCCTAAATCGTGCGCTAATATACAAGAGAAACTTCCTGCCCGCGCGTTTCCAATCGAAACAGGCTCCTTTGTCCTCTAACCCCTCTATAGCTTCTCAACACTCACTGAATTCGTCTGGGCCACATATGGATATATATATATATATATATATATATATATATATATATATATAGTAAGTACCTCGTTTAGCTACGCTCGAACTATCATTCTCGCGGTAAGTGGTTCCGCGTCACGAAAGGGCCGCTGAGCAGCGAACAAAGACTAATATATATATATATATAATATATAGGAGACAATAATAACCACGAGACTATATGCCCTTTCGATTAATTTTTAATTTCTGGCGATTCTTCACGCGCGTCCGCCCCGACTGAATGTTCGCCCCCCCCCCTCCCCGTCGCCCCAACGACCCGTTCGATATACCCATATAATCGGCCAGCTCAAGACGAAGGCACCGGCCGGGCGGGCGCGACTGGGCGAGGCCCAAAGTTTCGCGGCGCTAACCGAGAACGCGTACCGTTGAATTCGGTCGAGGAACCGAGAACGAGGCGAAGTGTCGAAGGGACGAGAGGGGCGAGAAATGGGATAGATATTTATCGCGCATTCGAATGGAACGAAAAGTGTCCCTCACGTGTACGGGGGGTGATAAAGCATTGAAGTCGGTCTTTTTTTTATTTTTATTACAAATTATAGATGTAATTGTAATAAAAATATTTATTAAAATGAACTTACCCCTACTACATTAGGCACTCACGTAGGCCATATATTTGTTAGTTATCTGCTCATCGCCGATAGCAGAGAAGCGTGTAAAACTAGCAGAGAGCGTAGAGAACTGAAGAGATCGAGAGACCTTATTATTGATCGTGAATTCTGGATCGAATATTTACGAACTATTCACGATAGAATACTATCTAATACCGTAAACTGGCATATAATAATGTTAGAATACGCACAGGTCAAATGTTCTTTCAACAACAGTGGCAAACTTTATACCAACGCGATACAATGACGCGGTACGATGTATAATTTTCCAGAGACAAAATATTTTTCAACAGTACGATAAAAATACCGATTAATAATATGATCGAAATGTTAGAATATCGATACTTCTATTTGTACTCGTCAAAAGGTAATTGGCACATCATCATTACAAAGACAATACAATCATATCGTCACATAGACATATAGTCCGTCGTTACAAAGAGGTGGTGTAACGAACGGAATACTTTTGTTCCGGTAGGCCTGCCGATTATAACGGCTGCTGGCCTTAGGGAGGGACGCGAAGGGTTTTCCATGCGTCCAGGGTCCGGAAGATCCAACTACGTACTTATACAGATAATAATAAATATTTATCGATCCTCTGCACCCGATAAAACGCATTATAGCTCGTTCGCGGGCACACCCCCCCCCCCAAATATCGGTACGTTGAAATTCTTGATTAGTCAAGAATGAGTTTATACTTCGCCACTTTTATACTTCGACTAAGGTGGAATTTTACGTCGCATCCGCGATTTTTCAGAGAATTCCGCGTTTTATTAGTAATTATTTATGATTATACTACGACAAAGTGGTAGTAGGGCTTTTTAGTTTTCACTTATATATATATATATGTGTGTGTGTGTGTGTGTGTGTGTGTGTGTGTGTGTGTGTGTATTTGATGATCGTTCATATTGAAAAGAAGATGACAAGGGAACATAGATATATGGTCAATATGGAGCCTCCTACTTAACTACCTACTAGAATAGAACATAGTGAAAGATAATATATCGTCCGCCGATTCATCTTTCAATTAAACGCTAATTAACCACTATATATATAATCATTATGTCTATCGTAAAGAGGAAAATCCGAGGACTTCATCCGACACGTTCTATATATAACACATCTGTGTGTACCATGAGCATATATACAAATCCAACTGTCGTATACGGTGACAGGGTAGGGGGGCCAGCAGCCAACGACGGAGGCAATTTCCTCGCGAATTATCGTCGAGCGCCGCCGCCAGACGGATGATCCGAGGGGCCCATTACTGTGCAAGCCCGAAAGTCGCGTGGAACGGGAGTCGACCACCCCCCTCCCCCCGGCATTGTACTTACGGATAGCTCGTGGCGTAGCGTTCGTTCCCGCGATAAGCGCCGCGGCCTCAGCACCGAGATGGGCGAACGAGCGGACGATACTGCAAGACGGGGGTGGGGTGGACTATCCCTCAAATCCATCCTTTCGCGAGATTCATTGGTCCGCGGACTGTCGTATCGCGTACGCGTCGAGAGCTATATGATGTCTTGGCCAATTGAGCTTTATATATATATATATATATACACACACAATATACACACACAAATATATATGTATACGCACACAGTAATATATGCAAGATCGATGGGCCGTTTAAAAGCTCCAAAAGATAAAAGGACGAAGTGTATAGGCGAGTCGAGAGCCGACAGGACGACGCGACGGACTTAGGGTTGAGGAACGGAATGTAGGATGAGTTACTCGTCGCGGCTCTCATTCCCGTTTTCATATATATATATATATAGCGTAAAATTAATATCCGCGGAAAATGGGCTCGAGTTAAGAGGGTACCGAGGATAGTGCGCGTGTCGGGGGAGGAGGGTGCATTGGGGATTTCAGAGCGATAAAGAAGGTAGAGACGTCCTATATATATATATATATATTGCTCTCGTTTCAGGAGACGCTTGCCAGGAGGAATTTTGTAATAAACGTCTTAAGTAAGAGGCGATTATTCAGGATAAATCTCTCGTGTAAAAAGTATAACTCTCGTGGCTGGGCGCGCACGCGCACACACACACACGGAGACACAAAGTAATAGTATTAGTTGTAGCATTAGAAGTAGCAGTTAAGCTGTAAATTTTCGTTCGTTTATGGATTAATGGGTGCGTGGTGCGCGCGCGGTGTATGAATTATCGAGCAAAATAATCGATTTATTTCGCGGGATTGCACGTTCGCCAAGTCGTTTATATATATATATATATATATATATATATATATATATATATATATATATATACAGTCTGCCCACTTAACTCCATCGATTTTCTCCCCATGTCGCGGTATTTTTTCCAAGGTCGAGTTTTTCCAAAAATCATTAATAATAATAATTAGAAAATACGAGCGCACGATGTACCGCGAATTTCGAAATATGAATGTTGCGCATAAAGCATTACTTCGGAATATAATTACGACGGTATTGCACGGTGTATATATATATATATATATATATATATATATATATATATATATATTATATATATATTAACGACTCTATACACATATTCAGAAGCCAATAGGTTCGGGAATTCTTCGTCAGATGAATCTTGTTCGTTGAAATTTGCAAAGAAACGAGGGAGGTCTTAGTAATGAAATCTAACAAATTCAAAAAAGACGGTCGTAAAGTAAAATTATTTTTCAACCGGACGAAATACTCAAATATCAGAGTTCTTTTTTTTCAATAGAAGCTTTATGCATCGGTCGAATAAGAAAGATTTTGACGCACTGAAAAATATCTTTCGCCCAAAGGAACGAATGAAAATGTTTTACTTTACACGAAGGCGGGCGATCGTACATCCTAAATCCAATTTTCGGCGATCTCAAATTCGTCGGTCACACTTTCGAAACAACGTCGAGCTGATGTTATTGCGATAGTCGAAAGCCAGCTGGATCCATATGTTTTTCCAAATGTACAGTGTCTGAAAAAAGAAAAAACAATCTTAACGACTTTTTTTCAGATGCCTAAAGTCCGTCAGCTGTGTTGCCTTTTAGCAAGGTGTCAAATAAGTCATCTCGTTTTGGACGAATGCGACCGTTCGAACTAATTGGCGCACTGGTGCGGCCGAATAGCTTCATAAAACTTCCCGTACTTCTAATATCGGCGCGTGCACTGGCTTCGCGTCTTTTTTACTTATCATCAGACTTCCCAGTCCCTATCTCGGAGTAATCGCGCACTCTTTGCGGAGTTTTACAAAACAAAAAAAACAAAAAAAAAAAAAAAAAACAAAAAAGTTCGACCGTCACGCAAACGTAGCGCAATAATTACAATTGTTACAAATCCTTCCGCTCGTTTTTCCCCGACAGTTCGTTATGACGCGGCGCGCGCGGGTGATCCATCGGTATTCTAATTTCTGCCGCGCAATAACGTCGCATTTTTTTTTTTTGGCCCTCTCTTCATCCGTACCATTTAACCTCTCGCTCCGCGGCGGTCCAAATCTCCTCTTTTTTCACCGATATCCCTTGGCCAAGCGGCAAGTGGCACAGCGCCCCCCGGCGCATCCATCGTCGGTTTTTGGCCTGCGTGCGTGCGCGCGGGCGCGTGCATGCGTGTATATAAGACCGCGTGGTTATGTATGCGCCTCTTGTGAAAGCGGTGATTGATCGCCCGAATAACTAAACTCTATCTGTCGGCGAATCTTTCTCTCTCACTCTCTCTCTCTCTCTCTCATTTCCCCTCTTACTTGCTTTCTTCTATAACCTTCCCCCCTTGTCGGGCCTTCTTGCTGATTCGTTCGGCGCGAAGCACGAGCCGTGCGTTGCGCCCCGCGGCGGTCATTGTCCGTTCCTCGTATCTTCTTCCATTATGCCATTTTTAATCAGCGAAGAAGAACCTCTCGGATCCAAAGTCAATGTTGTCAGACGCTCTCTCTCCCTTTCTGCCTCTGTCCTTTACCTTCTCTCTCACGAAAGGAAATGAATAACGATCATGAAAATGGAGAGAGGGAGAGAGAGAGAGAGAGAGAGAGAGAGAGAGAGAGAGAGAGAGAGAGGAACGAATCCGAATCAACTAAGCCTGGTCCTCTTTTCATCTTTCTTTCTGCAACTCTCTCCACCCTTCTCTCTCTTTCTCTCTCTCCCTCTCTATTCTCTCTCTCTCTCTCGCACTCCCGTAGCATGAAAATCGAGCGAGATAAATCAATCGATATCGATCCGAGCGTCACGCGACGAATTGTCAGCGGATGCATAACGACCCCGATGCCGCGCGTACGGAGTCTGACGTAGAGCGACGGGATGACGTGTTTTTGTCTGTCACTGCTCGACCGCTATAGTATATATATATATATATATATATATATATATATATATATATATATATATATAGCAAACGCGGGACCGGCCGTTCCCCTCCCGTAGTGGACCTCAGTGTATTCGCGAAACGAAAAGTTTACGAAAAGCGCGCTCCGACTGTCGTCGAACTTCGGCGGGCCGCGCACGCGTTGACCGCGGCTTTTTTGTCACCCCCCAACCTCCACCCCCTACCACCTCTCTCCCAGCCTCCAAGGACTTGAAGAATTTTAAGTAGATTATATAGAGGTGGAGGGGGGGACTTCTTCTTTCTTCGTGCACGCACGCACGCGTGTTTTTCTTTAGGTACATACATATGTGTGTGTACTGTGTATATACATATATATATATATATATATATATATATATATATATATATATATATATATATTTGCATCGTAAGATTATGCGGCCTCGTGGATCTCACTTTTCCTTTTCTCCCCTTCATTAACGGGAGCCTAAAGGACGCATTGGCGGGAGAAAGATGGAAAGGAGAAGGAGCTTGATGGGGAAGAGGGGAGAGGTAGATAAATTTACGAAATTAGTATTGATTAGATTCATTGGGAATGCAAAACAGCTCCGTATATTCGGGACATCGAGTTTTTATGTATATATATATATATATATATATATATATATATATATATATATATATATTATATGTTTATAAGCGTGCGGGACGCGTACCCACACATGCATACGTATACCCATGTTTGCTCGAAGTATCTCACAATGTCGGTCCTGGGATAGAATACAATGAAATAATTAACACTTTTTCAAACGAACCTTAATACCGGAGAAGAAGCGAAGATCGAGGCAATTTATAACCATCGACTGCTGGGTTTTTCTTTCGCACGGCCAGACCAGGCAGGGCGCCGTCGTCTCTCGTTTTCGGTACCAGACTTCTTTTTCGAAGCTCGTATCCGCTACGATTAATTAGAGAGAGAGAGAGAGAGAGAGAGAGAGAGAGAGAGAGAGAGCATGTATAATTATTACTATTATTAAACTGTTGTTGTTATTGTTGTTATTTTTCTTTTTATTATGATTATTATTAAATTAAGATTCTTTCCAGTATAATAGATTGGACCAGTCATGAATATTGGACACTAGCAGAGTACCTTCCATACAATATTTCATGTTGTTCGACAATTAAAGTTTCTTGAATGGTCGAATGTTACTTTTGGAAATATATTATTCCAAACTAAAATACGAACTATTTCATTAATACGGTTTTTTTTTAATATTTGTATAGCAATATAATATTTATGATTTTATAAATGAAAAATTTGACGTGGTTTATAGCATAGGGTTATCTATTTGTAATAAAATTTCACATTATTTATTACTATTAGTAATATAATATGATAATATATATATATATATATATATATATATATATATATATATTTAATATAATAATGTCTATTTATTAATAAGACGAATTTGAAATTTTTTTAGTTTCTTTTTTTATTTGTCCTGATATAAATTGAAGATTTACATTTATATTATTATATTATAGTTTTGCAGTCATATATTATATTAGATTTAGTCCATGCCGTTGTACACGTAGGATTCAAATCCAGATCAACAAGACAACGTTTTGACACATTTTTTTGCGGGGGGGGGGGTTAAAGAGGCTTATTATGTAAACGAAAAAGCACGAAGTGAAACTTGATTTAATCCTGCCATTGATTACATATTCAAGTATTGGCAATGCGATATCAATTATTCTCCAAAACTACACTGACGCGAATTTTTCCATGTCCGGTAGTAATGGCACATCTCGCGTGACTCGAAGCCATGCAATGTACGTACACCTCATTGACACCCCTCATGACTCGGCGATACGGATTAAATTTATATATATATAGTACGCGACCAATCACTTCTACATGCATGTACACGTGTATTGCGGATGGAGGATACATTCTATGTCTCAGTTAACTTAAGAGTTGGTTTTACGCTTTCTTTTGAAATCCACATTTAACTCAACAGGTATCTTCTCTCTCTCTCTCTCTCTCTCTCTCTCTCTCTCTCTCTCTCTCTCTCTTGTGTGTGTGTGTGTGTGCGCGCGCGCGTGTGTGCGTGTCTCGACGAGTTACTTGATTGATAATTTCGACTCGGTCCACGGAAGATCCACGGACTTCAGTCAGTGCAAGGTTCTCCTGTAAGGCTGTATTATCGAACTTTTGCAATTAGCACTACATTTACATTACAGTTGGCTAGCCGGTTATGCAAGCGGAACAATAATATACACGCCCACACACACACATATACACACACGCACACAAACACACACATACTGGTATTTATAGAAATTGTGATTTTGATTTATATACTAATAGATATTTATGTAGTAATGGCTGCTATTATACTTCAAGTTTATGTTTTTTACGCGGCAGCAGTCCTATTCATATATACGCATATACCAATAACTGAGATAATATATATATTTATATATATAAGCTAGTATATAGTTTGTATAAATAATTGCTCTTGCTTTATAAACATATAGAAACGATCGTTATTTATCACACGCAGTAATGTAATCGTCGGCAATGAGTTTCCATTCGTGTTGCCCGAGAGATTGTTTTATTACACGCCCGGCTCGGTCTCGCGGCTCGCACGAGGCTTGGAGCTTTGCCACGATTATTGGTCGTCGATCGTCAATCCGGGCCGCGCGCGCGCGTGCCCTGGAAAGTTTCATCCTGCATTCGAGCCTTCGTCTATATTTATGGGATACATCCATGTAACGGATAGATGTGAAATCGAGAAATTGATGTAATGAGAGTTCGATCGGCGAGGAAACGCGGTTATGTTCAATCGCAATTAAAAATTAGAGGAGGCGTTTGAAAAACAAAAAACACAGCAACTATAGGTCAGCCAATTTCATGTTTTCAGTTTGTGTTCCTTTTTGCGTTAAAGATTATTTTCGTAAATTTACAATTACATATACCATCGATATATTTATTAACTTTTTTTTTTTAATTTTCAGATCAATGTTTGATTGTTTCTGCATGCCCATCACCCTGTTGGGATTTTTTTTTCCCGCAAGTATCAACAATGCTCGTCGAGCCCGACAAATTTAATCGAAATAACATTTATAATCTGTATCTGTCATTCATTTACATATCTATTTGTGTCAGACCGGTATGAGTAACGTTGCGTAAACGTTAAATCATTTTTTTAAACCTATCGAAACTTATAAGAATATTAAATTTTTTTAACAATTAAAAAACAATAAAATCTAGAAATGCGAATACAAAAATAAAATAGGAATATTTAGTATATATCTTCTAATAAATACAGCAATGCTTATGGAATTATATTATGCAACTTAATATTATGTAGAAAATCGTACTTGCACAAAAAAAATCTTTTCGCACTTATCTATTTATATAACTATAGCACGCATTAAGTATGCGTGCAAAATGGAAAGCGCTCGTATCGACCAATTGCTTATCGCAAAAAATGGAAAAAGGATAACTCGCGCAGATATTTTTCTACGTGAATCCGAAGATTAGACCGGAAACGAACTTTAACTTCCCCTTCTTTCCTTAAGTATCTATAACGCTAGCCTGTATTCGAATGACACTCCCGGCTGTGAAAGCGTAGAATGTCGGCGACGCTTCGATCGGATTAGCTTCACGGGTGCGATTTCGGGCAGAAATTTCTGCGATCGTCCGAGTTAAAAATTCGGAGCATTTTTTAGCCATTGGAAAGATCAGCCTTAAGTTCGCGTCCGCTAGACCAAGCTTTTTTTTATATTATAACTGGCATTCCCCGTACAGGCTTCGGTCGAGTTCACCATGTTAGAATTCAAGCCATGTAAAAATTCAAATAATAATTTTTTATTATATATACAGGGTGACTTTAACACTGATGTACCACATCCCCACGTACCGTTACAAATCTTATAAGCATACGCCCAAGCAAGCAATATTTCTATAAGGATTGTAAGGGTATATCAGGATGCGGTACATCAGTGCTAAGGTTGGTTAGTCTGTCTGATATGACCTTGAAATGGCCTCGAAAAAAATTTCCTGTACATGATTTTAAACGGAAATTAATTTCCCGCTCTTTCCGAAGCCGGGGTCAAAAATAGGTGTTCCCGTTTAAAAACATCACTCTGACCTAGAAATAACCTTGAAGGGCAAGTTAAAGGTCAAAAACTTTAGCCCTATTTTATTGCCTCCTTTGCCTTCTACAGCTTTTGTCAGAACCATTTTGCCCTATCTGGCTTGGGTGGCGAGTAATTCAGCTGCGCCGATTAAAATGGGTCACCCTGTATATATCAAACGCGTGCGTGCGTCCGCGTTTTGTAATTACCGTGAATGCAAATCAGCCCCCACTCGCCGGACCTGTATATATATACATATATACACGCAGGGTGTCTTAAATATAATTTTTTTCGAGTAGCGGATCGGCAATACGTAGGGCGGAGTGGAATTACGAAGTTTGGACGAATTATTTGGGACAGTTTCGAATGGTTTTTGCACTACGGACGTTGCTGCGCTTCGTCGGCCAATGGGCAAACTCTAATTCGGACTCTCTCGATCTGTTGACGTAGAATCTGAAAAGACGATTGAAATACGAATTGTGAGGTACGAAGAAATCGCCGAATGCGACGGTATTTCCGATCTAAGACTATAAATCACGCGATCGTTAAGCCGAGATCTTAGGTTGAAATTAAGAACAAAAAATCGGATCAGTCTCATAAGGTGAGAATTTGATGTGTTACTGCGATGTATATGTTTTTTCTGAGAATATATATGTATATGCATGTGTACATATATATATATATATATATATATATATATATATATTATATTTATATATGCATATTGCATATATGCAATACGTCTATCCTGGAAAGATGCCCGAAGGCATTGGTTTCCGCTACACTTCGTAGGCAGAGGAGCATCATTACGTCCTGGACATTTCGTTCATTATTATATTTAGATATGTCTCTCCCCCCTCACTCTCTCTCTCTCTCTCTCTCTCTCTTAATCATATAACTTTCTGAAGAAAAAGAGAGATAGATAGAGACGCGAATCTTCTTACGAAACACGTACGATACTTATCTTCGATTGTAACGTTAGGTTGAGGAATACACATGCCTGCGCATTTCCTTTTCAATGCACATAAACGGCGATATTAAATACACGGTGTACCCGGTATACATCGTAAATTTGTTTTTCACAGTAGGCGTCTCATAACGCGAATGATTCGCGGCGTCGGGTCGCGGCAGTTCGATAACTGTGTATGTGTGTGCGTGTAAATTCAATTTAATGACCGATCGAAGTGCGGAGGCCTATACGTCTATATGGAGTCGTTCGTTTCGCGCGTATAATGGTCTATCCTTCATGGCGAGTCAGGCCTCTTTTATTTCGATGGGATGAGATCCTTCATATGTATGTATATATATATATATTATATACTCACGTCGAAGGCGATAATGTCTGATTCGGTAGCGACGATTGTAATCGTAGATTTATTACTCGGGATCGATCTAATAGCGGTCAATTATGGCCTTCCTTTACTCATCGAATTTTATAGATGTGCAGTGTATATAAAGCGATGCTTGCATTCCTTGGCGTGGGTTTGTAAAATGAAAGCATTACGCGAGTAATTATTGACGTACCATTACTTCTGCAATCGTTCCGTATTCGTTGCGTCACATGTTTCGCTCCTCATTTCTTGTGACCTGCATACGCATTGAATGCGCATTACGTCGCGCACAGGTAGAATATTATTAATGTACGTCGAAGCATCACAGGAACGTCGAAGATTTTCATTGAAAGAAAAAAAAAATTCATTGTACAGAAGCTGTCCTATTTAAAACTTATATAGAGATACTGAAATATCTGAAGATCTATAAGAGTTTTAACAGAAGCGTATAATCGATTTTTTTTTTGTCTTGTAAAAAGCGATTTTGCGATTCAATGTGGCCTCAAGATATATGTCCAGATTTTTTGGTTTACATTCGGACGTGCTCTACTTTCATTTCCGGAATGATTTAGCTCTTGAATTTTTTTTCCCATTCATTATTTGTTTGCTTCTCGTATCAAAATTGTTCTGAGAATGTATCGTCGGTTCAAGAACGGAAATTGATCCGAAAAGACGTGTGTAAAAAAAAAAACCCACATATTTTCGCATTATTTTTTGACATTTTTCCTTCGTCCAATCGCTTAGTTTTCGAGCAAATTAGAATGGGACGCCCATAGTTTATGTCAAATTATCGTTTATCAATACCTACGTAAATATACATTTATATTGAAAAAAGTAGGTCGGTATTTATTAAATTTTGCATATTTCTGTCCATTGGCTTAAAAAGGACTATATATTCGGAATATGATTCTGCGATAATCACGTCGTCTATAAAAATTGACAAAAATTTTCATTTACAATTATGAATAGAACAGCTATGGGACTGGTGTTCAATTAAATTAACTTATATCAAACTATAATTATGAAAATTTCAGTCAAGAATAACATCTGCTCAAGGGAGATAAAGTATAATGCACAAGTGCGCTGAAAAATTCTGCGTTAACTCTGCAATTATATACCGATGTACATATACATTGAAATATATATATATATATATATATATATATATATATATATATGTAATTATTACTACGATTTAATTCAATCAAAGGGTCCCTGCAATTGGCAACCGAACAATAATACTTAAAGCAATTGAAAATTGAGGCAACGTGAATTAAGTATCCAGATTTGCATATAATCAACTGTGGCGACCGGTCCTCCATACACCCCTACTACTCGGCTCTTAGCCCTTTCTTTATCTCGCCTATAATTAAAAGCATAAATTTATTATGAGTTTATATACATATAAAAGAAAATTCGAGAGCGTCACAAAGTTGTTGTTATTGTATATATATATATATATATATATATATATATATATATATATACATACATATTCCACATTATAATGCCTCCCTCGGCTCTTGGGCTCTCTTCATTTGAGCAGAGCAACGCCAAGATACGTCGAGCCGCCCTCAAAGGAGCTATATATAAATAACAGCGAGATAGAGCCGGCGCGCCGCAGATGCGCCGTTATCTCCGCTGTGCGCTCGCTCGATGCGGCGGAGCCGGTCTCGATGGCGAAATCGCGCCGCGGAGGGGCGGGGGGGGGGACACTCCCGGCCGTGGCTCTCTTTATTTAGGATCATTAAAGCGCGCGCTTCGCTCGGCGAAACATATTCCTTAATCGTGAATTATGCGTCCTTTTAAAACTATATATATATATATATATATATATATATATATATACATACATGGCCACGCAAGTTGGCGATCGCCGTTGTCTTTTTGCGTCGTTTTTTCGCCAAGCGTACTGAGATGAATCTATATATATATATATATATATATATATATATATATATATATATATATAGTGCTCAAGATATGAAAAACTGGACGAGACAAGAGAGTATAGCGATTGTTGGGGAGGGGAGGGGGTAAAACGGAAAGGCGGAATGAAACGTCTACGCCAAGTATTTTTCCAAACGGTTCGATTCACTGCGATCGTCCGTCCGTGTCAGACGTTATTTAATTCGATCCCGTCTCGGAATCGCCTAATTAGGAAGGATTTCGATACCGGATATAGAATCCGTGACCAATAATGAGCGCACGAAAATCACGACTGTCTACGATAATATATCCTTGTAGATATCAGGATTGGAAGCTGGAAACATAAGTGAAGTTTTAAGACTAGTTAGATCTGTTCTATATCCTGTCGGACGATCGAAAAATTCGGCTACATTGAATTCGTTCCTATATCATGGTTCGAATACCAAGAGGTTTTTAGCCCTAGTATTTCACGTAATTTCGCGTGAACAGTTCGATCAAAAATTAGACGGTTGAAAATTCGATCGGCTCTCTCGGCCCCTTGGACGCCTGAAAAAGTTCGAACGATTCAAACCGCGAAACGTTCGAACAGCCCGATCAATTCTTACGGCTGAGCTGTTCGACCGGCTCCAACCAGCCGAAACGTTCGCATAGCCGCGAGGGTTGAGAGAAAATGAGAGAACAACCGCTGAAACGCGTGAACAGCTTTAGCGACCGAAGGCTCGATAAACTCAAGCTCTTCGAATACTTTGATCAGCTCTAATCGGCTGAATGTTCACACAACTATAACGTTCCGAAGCTCGAACCGATGAAACTTATAGAGCCCTCGTGTCGAATCTAATCGTCGAAATGGCCGAACGACTCGCATAAATGCGCATGTTCGAATTATCGCGAACTTTTAGATCCAGCGCTAACGGCTGAAGCGTCGCTAACAGTTTCAACGGAGCTCGAGTGGTTTCAAGGCTCGAACGGTGCGAACGCGAGTACTCGATAAAGAAGCTCCTGGCTCCGAATACACCGAGGGCGGGGGGATCCGCTCGTCGTCTTTCCCCGCTAGTACCTACAAATGTTGGCGAATTCTAGACAGTCGCGTAAGGTTCGAACGCGAGCCGGTCGATTCCGCGCCTGCTTCGAACAAGCCGGGCATGAGCGGGGGCTGGGAGGGGAAATTCGGGTGATCGCGCCAGCCCCACGTGCGCCTCGATGCAGACCCAAGCGAGGAGAGGAGTTTTATTGGGCCCGAGAGTGAGAGTGAGAGAGAGAGAGAGAGAGAGAGAGAGAGAGAGAGAGAGAACGAGAGCGTTCGCCCCGGCGAAATTACCATATCGACGCCGGATCGGAATGCCATTCTTGAAAATAAGCTCCGGCGCGCGCCCGGGCGGCCCCCGGATGTACGTGTGTGTATATACGTGTGTATTGTGTACATACACGCATGCACGCGAGCGCGCGCGCGCGAATAAATTGCAAATCGTCGCTTTACATCGCTCTTTTCGCATTATTCGGCCGAAATTGAAATTTATTCGGGGCTCTTTCCTTTTCCCGCCCTTCCCTCTGCCGTGCTTTATTTATTTTTTCATTCAGTGTAAGCCGGCCCGACCGGGAGAGGGGCCGCCGATAAGACCCGATGGTGGATGGACCGAGGCGGGCCATTTATTTACCGATGGCCCAGCAGACGTCCGGGTCGCGTCATCCGTGGCGCGCCCGCAAATTGCCCCCTCCCCCCTTCCTCACCCACTTATATATGTACTTTTCGAGGGCGAGGTGTAAATTCGACGCGAATCCGTGCCTTCGCGCTTCCTTATCCGGCAGCGATATGGGCGCGCGTCTTCGCACTCTCCTCTCTCTCTCTCTCTCTCTCTCTCTCTCTTTCGCTGCGCGCGTGCGTGTCAGTGAGTGTGGAAAATTATGCGGGCGCTATGAGAAAAAGCGCGGATCCGTCCGTAAGACGAGCAGTGAGGTGGAGAGTTCTTTTCTGGTTTTTATTTTAAATTCGCTCTTCCAGGAAGATGGGGCTCTCGTCGTTGAAATTTACGGGCGCGGATCTCGCAAGCGGGACGTGTCGTAACGGTTTTCATCAAACTCTCCCAATGGCTCTTCTACCCTAATTAGGGTGGATGTTTATTGTTACGATAATGCCATTGAACGTGCTTAAATAAATTCGCCGTTCTTCGTGCCTTCTTATTTATTATTATTATGATTATTATTATTATTTTTGGATAAAAAGGTCGTTGCAAAGAGCATCGGCGACAATGCGGAAGAACGAAGAAATTCGTGTTTTTGTATATATATATATATATATATATATATATATATATATATATATATATATAGAATGATAATATTTTCAAGAAAAAGTAATGCGATTAGTGATATTATCCAAGGAGATTATTGTTGTTGTTGAATTTTTTTTGATAATGTTAAGTACTAATTTATGCAGTTGTATATATATAATGTAATTTCAGATATACAGCGAACTCGAAAAGCGGTATACCGTTATAGCAATGTAAATTTATAACTGAAACATTTTTTTTACTCTAATTTACAGTAAGGTCCTTAGACTGAAAAGAATTATTTGAAGTAGTTTTAGCTCGTTTTTGAAAAACTTTTAACAATTTAATCGGAATTATATTGAAACCATTAATTTATTTTATAGTATTATAGGCTTCTTTTCATATATTATAAAATATTAGACAGTTACGGTTGGTTATAATGCATATAATATGTAATATATAATCTCTTTTTTAATCTATAGTATTTTAATTGCACAAATATATTTGAGATAAATTATTATTCACTATTGGATGGTCGTTCAAATCATTTTTAATACCATTTCATGAGGCGATATTGTAAAAATTAGGCTTCTGAATACGTAGTAATTAAAAACAAAAATATTTATTTAATAATGGTTTTTAATAAGGAGGTGATTCTTCACGCAATATATTTACATATAATTACTTTTATGAATTATTGTCACATTATTGTAAAAATATTGAAAAATGAATAAGGCTCTTTGAAAATTTAATTTTTTTTTGAATTATAAGTTATAAAAAATCCATTTTTTATAAAAATATCTTATAGAAGATAATTAAGATTTTTATCGGTCTTACAGTCTTTATAATATAATACATTAACTCAAATAATGACACTCCTTGTTTATTATCACCGCCGAAGAATCTGAAATAAAACTTATTACTATAAAAAATAAATTAGATCAAAAATTAAAAATAATAAAATAAAATGAAAATAATGAAAATAATAAAATATATACTATGTTAGTGAAGGACAATCTGATTGCCCCAGAAACCTTTATTTTCTCTTTGGTATCCGAGGTTTCGAACTTGTACGATACATCTTCAGGGAATAAACTGTTTAGTTTTCAGTTTATTTCAGATTCTACGGAGGTAACAGTAAATAAAGACAATCTGACTGTCATTATTTTAGTTAATATGTTATATTATAAGTACTGTAAGACCGTTAAAAATGTTTATTAATTTAATTCCAAACAGTCGAAAGAAGTACAATATTCAATTTTACTTTATTTTATAGAAAAATTTTTTTTTTAAATATGGATATAATGTTAATAAATACAAGGACAATTCCTCAATCTTTGAATTGACAATCTCAATCATTGAACGACTGTAAAATAAGCGATATTAATCACGCTTTTGAAGTATATTTTTATTTACATATTCATATACTATACCAATCATACGTATGATTTACAAAACTGGTTGATACATTCACTTATTCTAATTGACTCACGGTGGACTATCAGCTCAAACGAATCCACTCAAACTTGGGTTCTTAGTCAAATGACATCCCTTACTTTGTATAAATCTAATAAAAATAATTTTTTAATCCAATAAATCCTTAAGAAGGTGAAAATGGATAAAATACTATTTTTTTGTCCATAATTTATCATTCACCATTGTTAAGAATTCAATAATTGTTGATGAGGGGTTATAAAAATATGGAAATACTTAAATATTAGTTACTGAGAATTGAATCCTAATCATTCTTGATGGCTGAAAAGTAATGATTTTTTGTCCTTTTTTTCCTTTTGATTTAGTAGAAGATTTGAATTCAAATTTTAATTCAAATTTTCAATTTTTAATTCAAAGTCAAACGATTTCCAATTATTTGGAAAATAAGTTGAGTTAGTCATACTATAAATGATCTTAAAAGCTATAGAAATGTGAAAGTTGTCTAAGTTTGAATTCCTAAAATGAAAAAATTTCTTATGTATACAATATTATAATATTATATTGATTATTAAACAACAAGAAATTATAGGTAAAATAACTATTTGAATGCCTTACAAAGAAATAATAAAGACTTTATTTTATTCATTCGATTTTGTAATCCGTAATTTCTACCTGAGAAAAAGTTAAAAATAACTCGGTCAATATCGAGACCAAACGTTGATTGGAATTATATAATATACATATATAGCTTTCAATTAATTAAAATTTCTGCGCATTTTAGGAAAATACAGAGGAATCTTGTTTGTTAAAGTATCGTTCAAAAAATAAAAGAATCCAATCCCCAACACTTTTTAGGAATGTCGTCTGGGATTTGATAAGGCGCACGTATATGTATACACATACATCTAAACGTGGCGCGAACAGCGATTAGAAATCGAAAGTGTGGCTGCACGCGCGCATAAAATTAAACCGGCGGCACCTGGAGCGCGAAACGTTCCACCTACATCGGATATACACATTGTATGCACACACACACACACACACACATATACAATACTTGACTATTTTTCCTCTCTATAGAACCCTTGCACCAATCTCAAAATCTCGTAGCCGCGGCACTTGATCGCATATATATCTATATATATATGTGGACGTATAGAAAATTCCCGCGATCTATTTGCATTTTTTAGCCGCGACAGCGATCCGACCACACGTACACACCCCTGATCCCCTCTCGCGCGCGCGCGACCGCGTCCCCTACCGAGAAGCATTACCAGTTTCTCATTAAATTATCTCTCCTCGCGCCCCCAGCCCGCAATCGATCCCCCCCCCCCCGCGCGTTCTCGCCGCAAGAGACGGCCGGGCGCATATAAGAGTGCAACCGCGATTAACTCTCTTTATCTCACTCACTCACTCTCTCTCTCTCTCTCTCTCTCTCTCTCTATCTCCCTCGCGCGCGCGCCCCGATCATAAGGCCCGATATAGTGCGGCGGCGGCAGCATGAGTTCCGATATACGTGTATATATATGTATGTACATACATACACCAGGCGCTACCGCAATCGGCAATAACAATCATTTTTTAATTGGCAATTCTCACAGTGCGCCCTCGAATACAGAATCATATACAAACGTGCGAGAGCACACGCACACACACTCGCTCGCGCGCGCATACACGCACGCATATAGTTTTTCCTATTGGCAGCGCTATCGTTTGCCGGTGACGGCTGCTCTCTTTCTCTTTCTCTGTCTATATACATACATACATACATACATACATATATATATATATATATATATATATATATATATATATATATATATACGACGCCCTCGTAAAATTCTCGCACGCAAATAGGAAAAGCTCGCGCACATATCGCTAATTAGCGCGGCGAGATTGCGAGCGCCGGCGGGAAGGGTGGAATTGGTGGTGGCTGGCGAAGGGGAGGAGGGAGGGGGGGGGATAGTGCCGACGGAGAAGGCTTTGACACGCATCGATATCGAGAGCGCGCCACGCGCAAATGCACTTCGCTTGTCGGGCAGATAATGCGCGGCGCACCGCGCTGGAAGGTCGCTCGGGTCAGGTGGTATATTGGGGCGGGCGAGCGGGTGTGTATGCGAGAGAGTGTGTGTGAGAGAGAGAGAGAGAGAGAGACACGGCGAGCGAGCGACGGCGGAGAGGCGAGCTAGAGAATTTGTCCCCGCTCTCGTATAGCGAGAGCGCCGCGGGCGTTGCGCAAGCGCGCGCGAATAATATGTATATGTATAGCCGTCCGCGGGTGCGGTCACCGCTGTCGCGATCAAGCAGTCGTTGATTTTGGGAGAGACGACCGTGGCTGCTCCGTGTCGCGGGAGGGGTAGGGAGAAATCTGTATATAACTGTCACGAGTAGCGCGCTCGACTGTTAGCGAGGATCCAAGGTCATTTCGATCGACGGCAGGATAAAGCAGGAGAAAGGCTAAAGTTTTTTCGCTCGATTAGCCCGCAGACAAGAGTTCTTATCGGATTATTATATATATATATATATATATATATATATATATATATATATATATCTAGCGCTTGATATAATAATGTCTCTATGTTCCGTTGAAATTGAAAATAATTATAATAACAATGAAAGACGCAAGTATTGTCAATCTATTGAATTATATACCTGTACTTACTCATGCCGAGGAGTTTTTAATAGTATAATTATCATCTATCCATGAACTTACGTACCTGAAAAATAAAGGAAATATTTTTATTATCAACTGAATATTTATTTAAGCTAAAAATTGTTTATATATCAATAACATCATTGACAATTTTTATGTAATATATATGTGATAAATTATAGTCTTTAGAAGGAAATAATATCAATTTGAAATTTTATTCTTTAATGATTCTAACTTTTGATAAGTTGAAAAATTATTTTACACGATTTAAAGCCAAATTAATGAAATTTTGTTTATTATTACAAATATATTTGACCGACAAGTACCGTATCTGAAAAGAACACATTTTTTGTGTCCCCATTAAACTTTTGTTTGTGGACGATATAATCAAATATTTTATATTAAAGAAATAATCGTTACTTCGAATTAAGTTAACTAAATCAAATTAAATTATTTATAGGTCGATAGCACATAATCGGATTAATAACTTTCTTTTTTAGTGTGGAAACGTACTAAAATTTTTTAGGATACGTATAAACGTTCGATGATTTTTTTAATTTTAACAGTAAAGGTTTCTATTTAGGCATTTTCAATTCTTGAAATTGAAACTTTGTTTGATTTAACAAGGAAAATATTTAAAATACAAATTTTGTTCCGAAAGATTTTATTTTTGTGGCAAATATTGTCCTTTTTTTATTGGTTCTCTTTACGAACAAAAAAAAAGAAGAAGGATGCACGTTCCATAGTAATAATAATCGGATATACCCAAAATTTCGGAGATAATCTCGAAATTAATAACGAAATCGACCCATAGATGCATGTAACAAACTACCCGATAGGAATAAAATTTTAATATATATTCGTATTAAATTTTGATTGGGTGTATTATCGGATTTTTGGCCGGCTCGGTTATATGCATATATCTTTGACGAAGATCGACGCTCTCGTAATTCTGTTTTAATACACACACACACACGCGCGCGCGCGCGCGCGCGTGTCTACATACACACGGTAATACGGTATACAGTAAGGTCGGCGTGAATTCCGGCAAATTGTAATCAACGCCACGCACACGCGCGCCCGAGCTCGCGCGCCCGCTGCAAATTCATCCGTAATACAATCCCGATAAAAGTGGAATTTTCCGCGCGCCCCGCGCGATCTCCGATCCCGCTCGTACTCCCCCGCGTATTAGACCGGCGGCGCGGGGCGGAGGAGCAGCGGCCGCCGGTCAATTAGCGGCCGCGCGGTAAATCGCGAAATCTAATTTCTGGATGCTCAAATTATTCTAACTGCATTATATCCTCCCGGACGCATACGGACGTATAGCGGCTCGGCGGAGGCGCGCGTATGGTCGTACTTTCCGGATATGCAATTTACCCCCCCCCCTCCCTTACCATCGCGTACGCATGTACTTGGGAACGGCGGGAAGATCCTATTTTAATACGTATGCGTATAAAATAGCAATTGGTACTATTATATCAACATATATATATATACCAACTTCAGGTTCACGATTGTAATTTATTCAGCTCGCTGAATCTAAAAGGATGCGAAAGTCAGAGTGCTGGATAATGACCTTGCTCTCTATTACAATATCGAAAATTGGGCCTCTCCTCAAGGGAATGGATTGAATCGCACCTGAAGCAGCGAATATTAAAGTTTCTGTAATTACTACGTCCCTCTAACAATACCGAAATGAAGCGAAAATATCCCGAAAAATTTACGACGAAAATTCCGACGTCACCGAATAAATCAAGTTCATTGCGGAGATGCCATACATCGGTGGAATTTCGTTATATATATATATATATATGCATATATTCCCGATCTTTGTCACTCGTCTCATTTATATAGAGACGGAAATTAAAGATTGATTTGCTCGCGGGTACGTCAAAGGCAAAGTGCCGGCGGCTGGTGTCAAACCCAGGAAAAGCTGCGTTATATCGATTCGCTTTCTTCTTTTTTTTTTTTTACACGAGAATTACCGAAACCATCGTCTACGTCGTGATTGGAATATTTTTCACGCATAAAAAATAAAACAACAATATTGATCGATAATTTTTCCCAATTAGTCACCCGCGGAGTTGCGCAAAATCTGGCTCCCTTGGCCTTTCGACGAATGGTATTTTTCGAACGCGGACGGGCGCGGGAATCGAGAAAGTGACGAACCGATACACGGCGAATCCACGAGGTTTGGCGCAAGATAGCAGTAAGACGAGAAAAATGCCCGCGGAGAGAAGTTCGACCCGAGAGCGGATCGACGCGGGACGAGTTCTCCCCCCCCCCCACCCCCGCCAGCCTCTTCAATCATCCGGCGAAGTTCTCTCACCCCTCCCCCACCCCCCCGCTCGACTGGAACGGCGTGGAAAGAGTCGCCGCCTCTCGCATACCGGGCCCCGCAGCGCGGAATGTGCGCGCATCCAGAGAAACGCGGACGGGGGTTGGGGGAGGAGGAGGAGTGAGAGAGCGGGACGGCGGACGGCTATTGTCTTGTCAGCGGGAGCCGCTAAATCTGCTCGCCGCGATCTCTTCGCGTATCGTCCCCGCGCGCCCGATGCTCTCCTTCTTTCCTCTTCTCTCTGCCCCTCCCCGCTCCTGCACGCTCTTTCTCTCTCCCTCTCTCTCTCTCTCTCTCTCTCTCTCTCACTCTCGCTCGCCCCGGCCGCGACAGCGAGTCGTCTCTCTCTCTCTCACTCCCCTTTCCCGCACCGGCCCCTCTACGCTTCACGCACCCGGGGACTCGCGGTGCGTGATTTTTCATTCGGATTCTAATCCCCTGGCGTTGCTGCAGTCGAGCGACGACGGAAGGTTTCTTTTCAATTTTGGCCGCCGACGAGAGGGGCGCGGTTCCTCGAGGGAATATGCAATACCGCGGGGTTGGACGGGGCGAGGGGGGATCTGCGGCGAACGCTATTGTCAACAGTATATATATACATATAGTCGCAAGGGGGTAGTCAACAGCGATCGGATAACCAATCACATCGGCCAGGAGTATAGTTATTAACTTAAAGATCAATTCTCATAAATATAATTAAATTTAAACTTTCCACTGTTCATTCAATGTGTCCGAACGTTTAAGAAGAGCTTTTAAAGTTGACTGAAAACAATTGAATTAACGATAATTTATCGATACAAATAATCTATCTGGATCTAATAACATCTGGAATATGTGTCTTTCTGAATTGAATTGTACTCAATGTAATGCCTTGCCTCGGATTTTTTTAAATCTAGTGAAAAATAATTTAGCTATCTATTCCCAAACATAACCGTAATTATATTAATAATAAGATAGCGCGTACTACGCCCTCGTGTAAGAAGTCATGTAATGGGAGTGAAATAAGGGATCGAATGTTTAATCGCCGTATCAATAGACAATGAATCATAAAATTTAATCGGATTTAATGTGAAGTAAAGATAATAAACTTCCTTTTGAATGGAAAAGGTAAGATATTCATTTATTTATTTATTTATTTTTTTTAAAGATTTAATACACAGGAATTTCCGATGAAAGCGATTGATTAATCGATCTTTGTATATTATCCTTGACAGTAAAAAATATTATTGGAACAAAAACTAAAAATTATGTCAATTTGTATTTATATATATAAATATAAAGAAATAGTATTTGTAATATAATATATATATTATATATTATATTTTAGTTAGAATGAAAAATTGTTTCAATAATTTAACAATTTAACTGTTCTTAAATTCACAAAAAGTGAATTTAAGGACAGTTTTAAATATTCTAGTCTAATGCCTATAGGATGCATTACTGACTTTTTTTAACATTGAAAAAACCCCAGTTTAAAGTGTCAAAAAATTGACCGATAATTTTTCCACTTTTTTCTATTGATTATATATATATGTATATATATATATATATATATATATATATATATATATATATATATATATATATATAACAAAAACGCGAGTGAACAAAACGAAAGAAAAAAGACGGGCCAACGAATCGTTCCTCATATTATTTTCCTATTTACTGCCGATCGTAAATATGCATTGGATGCATTAACACGCCGCGCGCGCGGAGCAGCAGTATTACAGCATTGAGATTTATTGCGTCAAATCGGAATAAATTTTTGCCTGTAATCGACGCGCGACGCCAATGCGCAATATTCCATCATTTGCATCGAGATTGATCGCCGATTGAATCGTCGCTCTTTTATTGCATTTTAATGATTCGCTTAGCAACGGTTGGAGTTTCGCGCCTTAAACTATATCACTGTGCTGCGGGCACGCCTGCGCGGGATCGCTCGGTGTGATCGTAGAAAAATTACAACGCTAATTATAAAGCGAAATATATACATTTCTTTCGCTATGTATAAGTATATCGAAAATTCACCCCGCCCTCCCCCAACGCCGAATAAAAACGAAGGAATGGTAAAGATAATTTTTTGGTTTCCATTTCCCCCACCAGAAATAACACGCCTTTGCCCTTCGTGTGTGTGTGTGGATGCGCGCGCGTGTGGACCGTAAATCGACGCTCGCTCAAAGATTTAATCTCCCGTAGTTTTTCCACGGCCACCTTATTGGGCTCGGACGTAGCTTTCTGTAAGGCGGGTCAAACGCGAAGAATACTCGCGAGAGTAATTAATGATCGTGTGTAAATAATGTCGGACGGGGATTTAAAGGAAAAAAAAGAAAAGAAAAAGCAACGAAATCATGCAGGGCGACTACCGAGAGAAAAAAACGGTAGAGGAAAAAGAATTAACAACGAAAGAAGATCATATATATATATATATGTACATATATACATATATATAGAACCACCTTCCGTGCGCTAAATGGAACGAATCCATAATCAATCATCGCCCCGGGCATCTCGCTCTATTCTATAAAGGATTTTTCCTCCTTTTCTCGTTATCTCTCGTTTCATACACGATCGCCGGGTCATTCCTGCGCACTCTCCCTCACCCTCCCTCCCCCCCCGCTCCGCTCGTACTGCTCGTCCAATTTTTCTCGCCTCGCATCACCCTTTTACCGCGGATCGCGCCCCGACGCGCGGGTTTCAATTCCGAAAGAAGAAAATCGCCTCGGCGGAGGCGCTGGTCAAGATGGGTAGAGGGAGAGAGAGAGAAGGAGGGAGAGGAGGGTAGGAGCGCCACGCTGAAAGTTAACGACGAAAAAACCGCATATATATATATATATATATATATATATATATATATATATATATATATATATATATATACAGTTAAGGAGCGGGGAAAAAGAGAAGTATGTGCAGGAAAAATGCGCTTGTATGTATAGGGAACGAGAGCGGATGATCGATGGCGCGCCCCCCCTCTTGCGCTCTTCCTTCCTCCGCGTCTCGGGTCCATTTTTCGTACGACGAGGGCGGGGGACGGGCGGAGCGGGGTAGAAACGAGAGAGACCTCGCGTGTCTACCATCTTTACGCTCTAAAAGATCACGCGGAATATAAGGTCCTGATGGTGTACCATATAATCTATACGCGCTCTCCTAAGGACTCATCGATCCTCGCACTTCCGGCACCCTTTCTGTATATATATATATATATATATATATATATACATATACATTCTCTCCTCTTTTTCTCTTTCCCCTCTTTGTTTTTCTCCCTCCTGTCTTTGCTCGCCTCCTTGCATACATACTCCATTTTAACTTAACATTTGCAAGTCCGAGAATCGGGATATATATATATATATATATATATATATGTATATAAAGTGAGAGGGGGAGAGAGAGAGAGAGTCCCTTGTATCGATCGATCGCAGACGCGGCAGTCGCGATCAGTTATTCTTCTTCTTCTTCGTCTCCTGCTTGACCGTCTCGGTGCGCGCGAGCGCAAAAAGGGAGGCAAGACAGATGGACGCCGGAGGAGTCTAGAACGACGACGCGGGCAGGACGATTCTGTCTCTTTACCCGCAGTCCTCGACCCCCCCCCCCCCCCCCGCCACTTCTGCGGCGACCCCGACTCCGCGGGGTACACGGGCGAATCAATATATGCACACCCTTGCCCGGACCTCTAATGGGAGCCTCACCGTTGCTCTCTCCCTGTCCCTCAACCCATGCATTTTTGCGCATTCGCGTTTCTTGTCGAAGCGTACCTCCTATATGCAACGAGACTTCGACCTCTCCCTCTCCTCTTATCTCGTTCTCTACCCCCTCCCCCCTCGAAAAGCACGAGTCAATTGCTTCCCGCGCGCGCGCGCGCATTCCGATCCTCGGCACCGTTGCGCTCTTTGAAAGGAGACGTCATATTTCTACGTCGCGCACCCCGCGTAAAACGCCCTCTCGCGCCTATTTCATTGCGCCGGGCCTGCCGCGCGCACCGCGCGACCGATCGCTTTCCCAGTGCCCATTTTCATTGCCCCCCCCCTCCCGAGCGTGTCAAGCGTCAGGGGTACATAACGTGTATACGTACATGTACATCACGTCGTGTATATATAGATATATAGACGCATACCGCAAGAGTAGAGAGAGAGAGAGAGAGAGAGAGAGAGAGAGAGGGAGAAGCGCACAATATCGCGGTCGATGCAAGCTTCTTCATTTTTTCCCCGCGCTCGGAGGAGACTGATTGCATATCAGGGTCATATATAGTCATAACGAGAAGGGGTCAAGTCTTTGTCTTAGCGGGTGGAGGAGGGGGCCGTGTAGAAGCGGAGGGACGGGACGAGGAGGGAAGGAAAGGGCGCTTTTGTGTATCGATGTTTCGAGTAACGAATATATTATGTATATATTGCGTACACACTCATACACAAGCAGAGGCCGCGTCCGCCTTGTATAAGCTGTCGTTGACAAATTTCCGTACGCGATGGGGTTTAAAAAGGCTCGTTAATACTATAGATTTCGGCCTTTATGACAATGACACGCTTTTAGCTTGTATATACATATAAGGCCGGAACGTTTTAGAGACTGATCCCTCATACTCCCCCCCCCAACCCCTACACCCAACCCCCGCGCGAGCGAGCTGCGTGGGAATCGCGTAATGGATGGGTCCACGATTTTAAAATGACTCTTTAATAAATCATCTCGAGCAGGTAGAGCGGCGTCGTTGTTGTCTTTTCTTTTTTTTTTCGGCGTTTTGTCGTTTATTTTTCTTCTGTTGGTTTATTTGTTTGCGTTCGCGGGCACGGCTCGATAGCTCTCGCGGACTTTGAATATCATACGGGATTGATAGCGTTGAGACGATGTTTGCATTCGTACATTTATCGATAATATCGTCCGTTAATAATGGGCGCGAAGGCGAATGTTCAGTATCGTTGGGGCTTGCGTGAAAGGGGCGATTTGTGATATTCGATCGTCGAACGACGATCGAAATGAAATATTTTCGTGAAACTTTCGAAACCGTTTGATTAAAAAAGGACTTTCGGAATACGAATTTTTAGATGCTATAGTCAGCATAGCAAATTTTTCGAAAAATAAAGATCGATGTCTGATTTTTTTACACGATTGTGTTGCTAATAATATATAGTTTTTGAAATTCTTTAGAAAGAACGACATTTGGACAAATCAATGAAAAGATCAAAATTATTCAGTTTTCCGCTATTTTGCATACCAAAATGACAATTCCAATCAATTGTAATACACGAATGTAACGGATGAATTTTTTAACAATTTTATTTGTGTCCCTGTAATTAATTGAAACCAAAAAAAAAAGAAAATCGACTTTGTCACCTTTAGCTTTAAGCTCGCGGTCACGCCGCGCAGGCAGGCCTGTTATTATAATTATGCGCATAGATAAGTCGCACGTAATACTAATTGCCAGGTGTTAGCGACTGAATTCTAATTGATCGGCCAAGGCGATTGAGCTTTCTATACATGTGGTATAAGTTTACGTAAAGGAGCGTTCATTTGGCGAAATTGACACGCGTAAGGATTTTTATTAAAAACACTTATTCTACCTCTAAGAAGTGAATAAGACCGTAGTAACGATCTAACTTAACGGGAATAGAATACAGTCCAGCACGGATATGGGTGCTGATAAATTGCCTCGTGACGCAATTTACCCCCGGTCCAAGCGAGAAAGGTAGAAGTCCGTTTAGATAATCAATGTACACATCAGTTCTCATTTGTGAATTTTATCCCGCGAGAGCCGACAAATCGCGTTGAAACTGATGATTTTGAGGTCACAACGGGATCAAAACATTTGGATGTCTTTCATTTTTTTCGGACGAATTGTCTTTCAATGTATTTTAAATAATATTAAGAATACAATGTAGAATTGAGAATACAAGTTTGATGAAAATTGTAACACTGAGAACGAATTTATTCAATAATAATATGTGGTTTTCCACGGATGATTTGGGGGGACTGATACCTTCGACCGACGTTCGGTGAGGCACCGAAGGCCGTACGTGGCCAACTGTAATGTAAATATAGCCCCTCTTCTTCTCTTCTTCGAAAGGATCGTTGCTCGTCAAAAATTCGTAAAAGCCTAAAGCCGTTACCAATTTCATAGGATGTTAAAAAATAGCTTACATGGCAAAATATCCTACTATATATAGGTGTGTGCGTGTGCCTGTGTGATTATATATTTAAACAAGAGTATAATATCATGAAGAATATTAAAAACCGCTTTTACATATAAATGAATTTTTTTATTTTCCACAATGTGTTTGTGAACGTGGGAGTATGTAAGGATGTCTTTGAATAGATCTACCCCTATTCCTTATATTTCTACATACTGTATAAAATAATTTTATTGCTATTATATAAAACGTAAACTAAATTCGGAATGATAATCATGCGTATTATCGACGTTGCGGCTGTGGCCCTCACTCGATACAGCAACAAATGTCGTTTTCCTCCATGTACGCGCATACGATTTCATACGATTTAGTGCAGATCCGTAAGTTTATGAACACACATGAATAAGTTTATCTTTAAATTTCAGAAATTCCGAAAAACCGTGAAAGTTATTTGAAACTTTTTACTCTAAAAGTCATTTGAACTTAAATGAGATAAATGAGAATAATTTCGATATGACGCCTTATTCACGCACAGATCTCTGATTTTCTTTCTTCTAAATTTACGCTTTTAAAATTAATTCGCCTCGCGCGTATACTAGAAGCGACCTACACGAATGAATTTTTTTTTTTTTCACGATGCAAGCAGCAACGGCTGCGCTACCACGACGCTTATCTCGAAGAGTACATCGAGTCGCGCGCTGCTCGAGCCGAAAACCCCGTGACTCGCACGATCCGCGAAAGAGGCAGCAACAGGTCCGTGGTACGGAACCTCTCTCTCTCTCTCTCTCTCTCTCTCCTCGCCACTTTATCACCGCTCGTCCTCTTCTTCATTGTTGCTTATAGCGCGTGCTCCACCCGCGAGAGAGGGAGAGAGAGAGAGAGAGAGACAGAGAGCGCGCCTCCCCCCCCCCCAAGGCTCGTGCAACAACGGCGCCTCCTCGCGCACGAGAATGAACCGCGAGATGCGAGCGCGGAGCTTTACCCGGCCATTGCCGAATGCGGGGACCAGTTCTCCTACTCTCCGTCGACCGCCCCTCTCGCCACCGCCCAGCCGCTTTCTCGTATTCCTCAAGCCGAGGCCGTGGCACGCCGGATGCATCGGGGAGCGGGCGAGACGCGTGCGGGCGGGAGGCTGGGTAGGGTGCCAGAGAGAGAGAGAGAGAGAGAGAGAGAGAGTTGGGGAGAAAGAAGGATGCGAGGGATATAAAGGACGTAGGAGAGGAGCGGTAGCGGCAATCAAGCCGGACATCGGACAGTGACGAATGCCGCGTATCATCGCGTATCATTAGCCCGGCGTCTTGAGGTCCCTCTCTCCTCCCTACCTCCCCTACCCCGCCCCCTCGCCCACCCCTTTACCCGCCCTTTCTCCCGCCCCTCCCGACCCCCGCGGCCCCCTCGCGCCGCGAGATCCTCTGCTATGCAGCTTTCTTCTCTGCCCGCGTGCACGGCGTACGGCGGGCCCACACGCGCGCGCTCTTCTACTGTAGAGCGACGCGGGAGCGTAATATACGCGACGCCGGTTTACGTTGTAATATAAGGGGGACGGGGGGACGGGGGTTTTCGTTTTATATATTTTTATACTCACATACAATTAGTGCTAATGCCGAGGGGTGATATTAATTCTTTTATATATATATATCTATCTGTGTGTGTGAGGATCGTTCTTAATCTTCTGAAATTAAAGCTTACAAAATGCAGTCTCGATGTAACAATTTAACTGGTGAATAACTGGCGAATTATGGAACAATTATGTGTTTATCTACTTTCTTCATTTTACAGATAATTTTTTCAGAGATAAATTTCACCTTTTCACGTGTAAGAAATTGAACTAGTTGTACTGAAAAACAGTTAACATATTATAAATTATCAGATGTATACGTTAACAGAAGTAAATAAGTCGTAATCAATTTTTATTGTTATCGCAATTAGTGGATTAATTTTTGATAACAAGGAGAATGACATAATTGTATAAGGTTTGCGCTCTTTACAGAATCTTTACGGAAAAGTTCATTTTGAATCCGTATCTTTCGTATTTGGTTATATGAAAAAAAAAATTTCATTAGAAGTGAAAAGTGAAATTTCTATTGCCATATATATCTATAGATAGATAGATTTCTAGAGTAGTCTTTAAAACTAATTTAAACTTTTTGAAAAATTTTCGTAAAATTACGTATGTTTAGATGTACAGATATATATATATATATATATATATATATATATATATATATATATATATATAAACGGCTATTTATACTTTAATTTTGAAAATATTAATTTTTTATTATTCGTATGATTTACTAATATTAACCTGAAGAGCAAGCGAGCGTTCAATTATATACAGTTACCAGGAAACATACTTTCTATACATATGTACATATATATGTATATATCCAAATAAAAAAGAAGATTTACAATTATTGTATGCGTGTCCTTTTGCATTACACGCTTTACACTTACGTTACTCATTAAATATTAAGGCGAAAAAAATTTATTTCGAAATTCATTAAAAAAATTTTATACAATATAGGTGAATGAAACATCGCGGCGATATATATTATACGTTATACGAAACGCTGCAAAATATATATATATATATATATATATATACACCGAGAGTGTGAATAATTTCTCGAACGCACGCCCACCTATATTTTTTTTCGAATTCTATAACGATAAAGGATTTATTATTTGTTCCCGTTTCGCTATAGCGTCTTTTTAAGCGGGGATGGCAAAAGAAAAGGAGAAATCCTCCGGTGAAAGGAGTACAAGAAGCACAAGAAGCGCGCGTATATATATATATATTAATTATTATTATAGGCGCGCGTGCCTGTCCGCGTAAAAGTGCGCAGCCCCCGGAGCCGCATCTTTCAGCTTACAAGTATAAGGAAAAAGTTTAAAATTCTTAAGATATAACCCCGTAAATTTATTAAAAACAAAAGCAACGCGGAAAGACGGAAAGAGAGGTGGACAGAATGCGGAGAACGAAAGACAGGGAGAGAGAGAGAGAGAGAGAGAGAGAGAGCGAGCGAGAGCCGGAGAAGGGCCGAGCACGAAACAAAAAATACGTTCGCGAGCGCGTCCGCGCGTGGCCGAGAGGAAGACTCCGAACTTCGTTAACATTTATAACTTCTTTTATGTTGATTGTAAATCGGCCTTAAGAAGGAATACAGGGGGGGGGGCAGGGCAAGGAGGGACGAGGCGTTTGACTCCCTTTCTCGGTATATATAACGTATATAAGCTTGCACCAGCGCAACGAGGCGAGCAGGCGAAGAAATGGTGGTAATGAGGATGAGGAGGAGGAAGGAGAGGATGGAGCGCCCGATATATGGAACGCAGGGGCGTTTTTGGCCAGCGAAAAGACGCGACGGCGGCGGGAACGGCTCTTACTTAAGCGAGTGCAACCACGGGGGCCGTACTCTTGCGGGTGACTTATATACACAGGCATATATATATATATATATATATATATATATATATATATATATATGTATATACACCGTGGGATGACCCCTGCGATATTCCGCCCTTCCTCCCCCACCAACGGCCGCGGGAGGATATTCGCGCGCTCGACGCCGGCCCGGACTGATGTACGAGCCATCGGGATCAACGGTGACGTACATACGTAAATTTTTCTCGGGCCTCTCTCTCTCTCCCTCTCACGCACACACATACACACACACGCACACACATTCAGAGATATCGCTGGACGCACCGGATTCAATCTATATTATGTGCGGCAGCCGTGAGAGAGAGAGAGAGAGTGAGAGAGAGAGAGGGGGGGTAGAAGCTTTTACGAGATATATAAAGGATGATCATTTTTCCACCTCCCTCTCTCTCTCTCTCTCTCTGTTTCTCTCCTTCCCTCTTTTCGTCCGTTCGCACTCTATACGGTCGGGGGCAATCTGTTAACTTTGACAAAGCAATCTTCCCTCCTTTTTTCGCGAGGGCCCACGCGGAGTGAGAGAGTGGGAATGAAGGCGCATTACGACACTCGGAAGCGATAGATTATATATATATATATATATATATATATATATATATATATATATATATATATACATACCTATAACCATCAGTCCGCAAAAACGGCAATTGTCAGGGACGAAGTATCGGGGGCGTTTTTTCTTCCTCCTCTTCCGTATCCTCGTAACGTAACGCTTGCGGGTGTAGAGTTACGCATGGCTTCGACGTCCTCGCACCAGCCTCTCGAAGATCGGGACGAAATAAGTGAAACGGGATATTTCGGGGTTAGGGGCCGAGGGGGGGGGAGCTGATTTTGACGATGTTCGTTTGACCGTGGGGACAATTATAGATTATCGGCTGAATAAAGAGAGGGGGAGGGGGTGCGATTGTCCCTTCGTTTTCGACGATTCTCGTTCGCTACGCGGTGGGGAAGCGTTATTTCTCGCGATTCTCGCCTCTAGATATAAAGGAGATAGTTATTTTAGGAACGGACTATACAATTCATGAATTTTAACTCGATTACTCCGAGTGAAATCGTTTAAAATTATTCGCTTGTTATCGGCCTGTCAGTAAAAATTGGCTCAGTTTATAAGATCAAGGGTTGAATTTTCTATTAACAAAATTCTGCAAGAAATAAAAGATAAAATATCATATTTTTTATTTACAATATTTTCCCATTTCTCGAAGCTTTTTTCCCTCAAAATCCACCCTCAGAAGCATCAGTGTCGGAAAGAATTTAAGATCGATTTAATTAAAACTAAAAGAACTGCTGGGAATGGCCATTTAAATTGGCGGACATTTTGAGGTTTTTGATAATTTTAAGATTTTGAACGTGAACTTGAATACGAATGTCACTTAATTTGAAGTCATGACTAATTAAGAATTTAATAATGGGATGAAGGTGTAAAAAATGAAACTACCTACATGGGTCTGAATCTCGACTGATAACTCTTCACATTTCATTTCACGTTTACCTTACTTTCGTTGCGTATTGTAGTAACTCGAAATATTAAAAAGGACTTATTACTACGAAGATTTTTTTCTACAGTTTTAAATATTCTGAATATTCAATACAAGTTTTGTTGGCCCTAATAGAATGAATATATGACAGTTGAAATTATTACACACACACACACACACATACACATGCATGCATAAAAGTCAATATATAATAAGATCGAGAAAAATAAAGGAAGCACGAGACCACCATTACTGTAGTGCTACAGAAGAACAAGAAGAGAGTTGAAGGATGAAATCGAATCCCAGGCTCTCTCTCTCTCTCTCTCTCTCTCTCTCTCTGTATCGACCTACTCGTGTAAACTCCGTATCATTCGGAAAATCAATTATGTAAACACGATTGGCATTCGGCTACCGAATCCGCCGTCATGCGTACACAGCTGGCATATCCGACATACGGGCACACGTGCGCGTAATGACACAGAGCGGGGCGGGAGGGGGGCGTATGGCGGGCTGCGAGACGAGAGAAAGTGAGGGAAAACTCGTTTCGTCATTCCGCGGCAACGGACGCCACAGCATATATCGCGCCTCTCGATCTCGATCGTTCCCGTCGGCCGGGGTCGACGGTGCGCGGCGGCGAACTTTCGCCTAGCGCTCTAGCGCGCCTCGTACTCATACCGGTACTTACTGCGCGGCGGGCTACCTACCGCGGCACGACACGTGCAATGTCACCCCCACCCCCCCCCCGTAACTTTTGGCGCGCCACGACGCCGCCCGCTCCCGGGCGACTTGTCGGTCGCCCTAGTCGATCTTTTCTATTTATATATATATATATATATATATATATTTTTTTTATCTTTTACTTTAGATTATTGGATTTTTATCTAAACCGCGGACTTTCGAACTTGTTCCTCGGGATTTAGCCGGGTAGGATTAGGATAATTAGCGCAATCAATTATCGGCGTTATTTTTATCGGATTCGCTAATCCATCACTTTGAACGGGATTATTTGAATTTTTTTTATCATAAAGATACGTTTATTTTCTGTGCGAGTGATAAATGCATACTTTTAAATATATAATTCGATTGTTCAATTGATGAGTTGGAAAAAATAAAAATATTTTTTTTTATCTCGATGTACTGGTAAAAGAGTATTAATACGAAAACGTGCGTGATTTTAATTATAATTTTTATATATGAATTTTATTGAATGTGTGTGATTGTGTGTGTGTGTGTGTGTGTGTGTGTGTGTGTGTGTGCGTGTAATTGCTTTTGTCGCTTCGAGTTGTATTTCTGGTAAAAACTTTACATCGTAACCGACTGGATCAATGACAATTGAATATATAATCGTGTCGATTGTCAAATCGGTTTTGATCATCCGTTCAAACATGGCAAAGTTTTACATCGTCGCAATCACTTGAATCGAATAGAAAAGTAATGATACTTAACGAACCGTATGGCCGATTCAATAAGTTTCCAAGCTTCGTTCGATTAATCGTAAATCTGCCCGGAACCCGCAAGAATCTAATAGAATTTTGATAATTTTAAACGGATTACAATAAATTCTCATCTACTGACCGGGACATCCGTTTTTATCTACGTCAACTATTCCGAATTTTCGCAATACTAAATTAGATGAGAACACGCGTCAATTTAGCTTTTGTCCTTCGATTCGATTCGTTTCGATAATTTTTTTTTGTTCGAAGATATGCATCCACAACATTCCTTCCTTTACAATACATACCAAGATTTATTGCATTGGTAACGCGCTGAATCGACAGAATGTTACACACAACATTTTTTCCCGCTGATTTCTCCAGTAGCTCTGTCAGATTCGAGTTGCAACAACATTGAGTATGATATACACATATAAATATATATAGGAGCCTGATTCGCTTTTTCGAGGAGGATGATCCAGTAAGCAGGGGTGAAGGAGGGGCGGCGGAGAAAGAAGCCCCGCGCTGCAGCGCCACCCAAGCAGCTTTCAGTCTCGTTAATAGCGTAGAGAGCGCGAGAGCTACTGCGACTGTATTATATGTATGTATATGTATATATATATATATATATATATATATATATATATATATATATATATATATCTGCACACGGACTGCGTCTGCACCGGGCCCTATAGGCAGGTCCTCCATTCCGGGAGCCTTTCGGATCCCGGCGCGCGTGAGCGCGCTGCACGCCCGAGACTTGCGGCGCGGCGATAAGTGACCAGCTTGGGCATATATATATGTAGCGGGACGGAAAAGAGCGAGAGAGAATGAGAAAGAAAGAAGAAAGAGAGAGAGAGAGAGAGAGAGAGAGAGAGAGAGAGAGAGAGGAATCTTCCGAGAAGTCCTTTCCAGCTCCGGAATTTCGATGCTCACGAAAAAGAAACGGATTTCTTCCTTCTCTCCTCCTCTCCGCCGCAGTAAAGTCGACGCGAAATCCAGATAACAAATATATTCCCCCTCTCTCTCTTTCTCTCTCTGTTTTCGCTTTGACTCTTGCGTATCTTCCACACAGATGCACACGTGCATGCGCTTACACACACACACACACACGCGCGCGCGCGTGTACAAACCGAGTACATACACCAGCGAATGAAAGAAAGAAAGAAAGAAAGAAAGAAAGAAAGAAAGCGAAAGGGTCATGGATCGAGTTCTTCTTTTTTTTTGTTTCTCCTACTCTTTGTTTCACGTCCTTTACGCGCTCGCGTCCGTTCTTGTGCACCGCGGCGTCGGCGCAGCGAATTTCAACGAAAGATCGCCGACTTTCGCGGAGAAATAAAGTCGGATCAATTTTCTCTTCCCGAATTAGGTGCAGCGCGCGCGCGAGCGCTCCGGAATCGTTAAGCCCTCCTATCTTAGTGCATCGCCGTCACGAGCCCGGCTTACATTCCGGGGCGCGATTAAACGAGAAGAAGCAGCGCGGCGACGGCGGCGACGAGGACGATTCCGAGATTCCTTTCACGTTAATTCGCGTCTTTTCGGGAAAGCTCTTCATCTTCTTCTTGTTCGTTTTCTTCCTCATTGCGGCGGTCGGATATCGGGGGCGCTCGATTACGCTCGGATAGTAGTTAATTGTACCGAAATCGGTTCGAATCGGTTTGGTATATATATATATATATATATATATATATATATATTTATAGCAGATAACGACATAACTGTAATGACATATTTAATTTATAAATGCAAATGAAGTTTTTATTAACACATTGTCTAACACATTGTCGGTTACAGTTTTTAATTTACAACATTAATTACAATTTATTCAGAACACGGTATACGACATACGAATAATGAAATGATTATTAAGCATCTCTATGAAAAATAACGTAAAAGAACTTCTTATAAATTTATTTAAATTATATTTTACGTAGCAACATAAGATAATAAAATAAAATTATCTATATGTAGAAGTATGAAAATATGATTATAATTTTTTCGCAATAGTCGTTCTGAGCGGAATTTTCAGCCTAGTTACATTACTTGAGCTGCTTTAGCGCTAAAGTAATACAACACCAATTTGAGACGAAAAATACGAGTTAGCTGAATAATCATCCTCAGTTGTATTATCTTCGTTTTTTTGCACACCCGCCAGAACTGCCTGTCTTCGCGGCAATTAAATACATTAAGAATAAATGGAACATATATATATATATATATATATATATATATATATATATATCTCCACCTTATTTTGTATTATATAGCAAATGTTCGATCAATCTCTCTTCCCCTTCCCCCCAACGTAGCTTTTTCCAGGCTCTTTCTGAAAAGCGCGGCGGTCGCGCGAGATACGGTTTAAGGGACCACCCAGATTGATTAACCGCTCGGAGCCCGATACCAGGAAAGGCTACTTAATTGCGCGCGCGCATATAGCACATGTGACACCGTGGAATCCGCCCGGACGTAATCAAGCGGTCAGTTGAAATCGCGCGCGAGCGAGCCACGGAACGAAGAAATAAAACAAAACAAAACAAAAATAATAATAATAAAACAAAAAATGAGAAAAAAAAAACAAAACTGTACGCAAGTGCGCGCATTGCGCGCGAGGCGAAACGCCTCGCGGCAAAATGCCTGGGATGTTTTGCGAACGTTTTCGCATTTAACGATTCGCCGCGTACGGCCGCGACACGCGAAGATGGCGGGGGTTACTTTTTTTTTTCCCCCGTTTTCTCGAAAAATAGGTCCATCGCCCTATTTAGATCTCGTTCTTGACGTCCGCGAAATTCGTCGCTTATCTTGATCGGTGCCTTGCCCCTCCCCTCCCCCGGCTCTCCTGGACGAATTTTCACATGGGAAATCGTTAAGTGTACGATCGAGTCTTGCCGCGAGTGCGCAACGCGCATTAAAATAGACGCGAGAATTTTTCGCATCGCTTTGTGCTGGATAGGCGGGTCGCCGTGACGTTGGGGGTTTTTTTTTTTCGGGTTCGCGCGTTGCTTCTGCGAAAATGGATTTCGAACCGAACTGCCGGGCTCGCCGGTAAACCCACGGGTAATGAGGTAATTCTAATAGGAATTGGTGTCTTTGCGCTTACGACTACAACGACTGAATATGATAATGGTGGGGAATAATACGAGTGGGATAATAAAGAGAAAAATGACTGATAATGTCCATCTTTCATAAATATATAAATTATATATATATATAGATATATATATAATATACTATCTATATAATATATATATATATAAGATGACCGCGCGGATCTGACCAAAGCAAATGAAACGTTATCGGCGAACAATATATATTTACAACGGTGCGTCTACGCAGCGCCGATAGAAACGTCGGCTATATTTGTAGATAATTGTATTTATGATCACGATTAATTAATTATGCATATTATGAACAAAATATGCATACTTGTATACGTTTTTTGGGACGCTTATCACAACTATCCTAGTGCCCTTATAGATGGAAATTCAATACTCAACGTGAAATCCATAAAGATACTGATTTTCTTTTTTTTTTTGTTTAAAATCTGCGGTAACATTAGACGAATTTAAGAAAATATTGCCAACAAATCATGGATTTGAGTAAAGTGGAGCTTTTTCGATCTTTACTTTTTTTTTCGATACATGTCTAAAGAAACAGATTCAATAAATCGATCAAACTCTGCAACATCGATGTTATTTGGCCGAATGGTGAAAATTCATTGCACAGGCTTTTGCAATGAATTTTCCGGGAAGGTTATAATTCAATTTAAAAATCACACATTTATTCAGTAATTCAAGTTTATTTTTTTCATTATAGTCCTTTGACTTTTATAGAATTTTTTTTTTCGATATAGGTTCGAGAAATGTCATTTTTATGGATCGTTTTTCGGCTTATTTGATTTCGCCGGAAAAATTCCACTTTCAACGAAAGCCACTACGATTATCCCCATCGGCATAGTCGAATGTCGGTTTCTTTTTTTTTTTCGGAAATCCATCCATATATCACCTGTATATACACATATATACCAGAAACGATGCTCATCTGCTCGCACGATTGGATACGCGGCCGCGCGCGTCGTGAGAAAGCGACCTGTATGTAGAGGTCAAAAAGAGGCCTATCTCTATAGCGTTCGGCACGTGGGGCTTTTGAGGTCGGGCGCAGGCAACACATATATAGTATCTACACATATATAGATAGATATACATATATATATATATATATATATATATATATATATATATATGTGCGACACGACCCGTTTGAAAACGATCGCGGCATCGCCGCGGCACGTCGGGGTTGCGCGCGACTTTGCTCGAGGCGGAAAATCAACTTTTCGCCTGCACTTCTTGCACTGCGCACTGCACTACGCGCTAGAGAGCGTGAGAGGAAAAGGGAATGAACCGTTTCGGCAATTCACTTAAATCTGTTCTTCCTTTTTTATCTCTCTCTTTCCCTCTCTCACTCTGTCTCTCTGTCTCTCTCTGTCTCTCTCTCTCTCTCTCTCTCTCTCTCTCTCTCTCTCTCTCTCTCTCTCTCTCTCTCTCTCTCTATATATATATATATATATAGTGCATTTCTTATAGAGCGTTTTTACATCGGAGAATTTTCGACGTTCGCGGAAAGCGCGTTCTCGCGGATACACATCGGGTTTTGGGTGGAATGCGCTTACTTGCCTCTCGTTGCTCGAAGAATTTTGATTGCATGTGAACATGATGGGCGGAGGGGGGGTGACGACGGTTTTGATGATATAGGCCGATAAATGGTGCACGCACACACACGCAGACACCGACTCACACACACATACATAAATGAGTCCATAGAAATCGTTAAAAACCAACGTCAAAATATAAATATGAATTTAAAAAGTGCGAAATATCAAAATATAGAATTACTCACTGTATAAATTAATATTCAATTGTACACATCATCTTCAACGATTCGTGAATGAATAGGTCTTCATTTTAATTATTCTAATATTATTAATTAATGTGATTTATCTCAAATTTATTTTGCATATAGTCTCTGTGCAATAGAGGAATGATTTAATTTGAGGATTTTAAAGGTTTCACTATAAATACATTATTAATTTAAAATTCAATTTAAGTGAATAAATATTCAATTTATATTTTCTTATTGATCGAAAGAAAATGGAATATCACACGAATATATAAGCGTGGAAATAATTTTCTTGTTGAATTCCATTAACTCACTTGAGTTTATATAAATAACATATGAAACAAAAATAATTATCAATTATAAATACAGAATTTTAGTTTTATTTGAAGCCGTTGCATATTTAACGGACATACGAAATATGAAATAAATTTTTGTTAAAGTTCTACTAATTTACTCGAAAGTATGAATTTCCAATATTTCCATATATAATCTTCACAACCTCTGGCAATATAGTAAATTCATTACTTAATAAATTTGTTCCCGATTCGAGACAAAAATTTTTGGAAAAACTTACATATCCATACTTTGTGCCTATATTATAGATTATCATAGCAGAAGCAATTTTCGTCAAATATTATTAATGTTTCAAATCAAATTAATCAAAATTTAATGCTTCTAGTCCCGAACGAGGGCTCTTGGTAGGCAGTTTTGTATACAAAAATTTTCCCCAACGGCCATCCGTTTTACTATTTTCGTGAAAATTGTACGCAAAGTATGCTTCCCCGGTGAGGAAGCGCATTAATGGCGTCACACAGTCTAAACTCCCGCTATTGAAACCAATCTGGGATGCTCAATGGAATTGAAACTGATGTATGTTGGAAGGGGAGCGCTGTATTTTTCAGATCGCCCGATCTCGCGCGCGCGAGTTGATCGCTCGAGGGATCGCAGTAGTCAATCGCAAGCGATACCCATGACTCTGCCGATGTAAGTTCGCGCGTTCGTTGCGATTGGGTCGCGACGACTTTCCGCGATAAAAAAAAAAATATCGCGACGAGGCTACGGCATCGTTGGATCCGGAAGCTCGAACGCAGTCACCGCGAAGTTACGCAAGTTCAAGATACTTCTCCCCTCCACCTCCCCCCGCCCCTCGCCGCCTCTGCCACCCGAAACACCGGGTACGGGGCAACGAAAAGAAAAGAAATAACTTCGGGATACCCTCGTCGGTCCCCTCGCCGCCGCGCCGCCGCCCCGTCCCGCGGACAAGCTCCTACACGCTCCTTATCGTCCGGATCCATCATGTTTACACCGCCTCGCCGGCTCCGCGAGTGCCCATATCCTCGGTACATAACGCTGCGTCGGAACTTCCTCGGCAAACACCGGGGGTAGAGAGGGAGAGAGAGAGAGAGAGAGAGAGCGAGAGACAGAGAGGTATCGCGCGACTTCAATCTCCCGGGGCGGGGTGGCGAAAGGATACGGTGGGAAGGAAGCGATGGGGGGAGGGGGAGGGCGAGGCAAGCTTGCCGATCTTCGCGGGCGTCATTTTTCCAGGCTTGCGCGCACGAGCTGCGCTTCGATCTTCGCGCGATCCCGCGCGCACACACGTGAGCTTACACGGATATCTATATGTACACGTGTAACGGGAGGTTATATGGCATCTATATATATATATGTAGCAGCCGCGCGGCTAGAAGTCGCCGATAACCGTCTCGGATCGCGAGGTAGATATAAAGTATACTCGTATATATAGGGGAAAAAGGGACTTCTTCTCCTTCGTGCTCTCTCCCTCGCGCGATTACCTCACTTCGGGGGCGACCGACCTGGCATCTTCCTTCGACTTTAGGAGCACCCCCCCCCCCCCACAAAGCTGATTCCCACCGCGCGACCACGATATATATACGTGCAATGTAGATTTATCGAGGATCCCGCGCGAGGAGGTTCCGTTAAGGATGCGCGCGAGGCGAAATGAGGGATGGGAGGGGCTGATGTTCGCGATGTGCGAAGTTCGCGAGACACACTTTTATTATATATATATATATATATATATATATGTATATATGTACATAGTATGTATATATGCATATGTCCCTCTGTGTGTGTTGTGTGGTGTGTGTGTGTGTGCGCACACACGAGAGACGGATGCCTTATAGATCATTTTGCGGTATATAGTTGCCAAGATAATACCACGGCCTTAACGCGTGCTTAGAGTTCTTATATACATATATATATATATATATATATATATATATATATATATATATGTTTGTATACTCCTTTTCTCTTTGTATATATCTATCTTTTTCTCTCTTTGGTTTAGGAAAAAGGGGAGGGGGAGCAAGAGAAAGAGTCAACGGTAAAAGGCGCAAAGAAAGGTCGCGTTGTTATTTGCCAAAGAGCCGTTGTGGCCGCGTGTTATATATATATACATATATATATATATATGTACGGCGTCGACCAAACATGTATATATGTACACAGAGTCGTCTGAATCTCTCTTTACCCGCTTGAAAATCTTTACTCGTCTCCCTCTCTCTCTCCCTCTCTCGATAATTCTCCGAGTATCCCGTATATATACAGAGAGTCGCGCGCACACACACCTAGCTGGGCCGACGGCACGGCACAAGCGAGACGACGATCGCTCAATAGCTGTATCTTCGCCTCCTAATCTCCGACGATGAGTCTCCCTCTTGTTCATCTTGTACCCGGTCGCCGCGAGTCGAGCTCCTCCGCGGGCGAGAGCGAAGCTCGTGCTTTCTCGCCTATATTATCCATAAAGGTGCGCGTGTGTTTGCGCGCGTGCCACGTATGAGTGTATGCACAGTGCCAAGGATTATAGGCGTGTGTATCTTCACAAACAATATTTAGAGGGACTTAAAACGCGAGCCGTCATGCAAGATAAGGAGGACGGCGGGGGGGGATGGCAGAAAAGGATGCTGCAATACTCCTTGAATATATATATATATATATATATATATATATATATATATATATATATGTTTGCAGATACATACGGCGGCTCTCTTCTCTCGGTATAATATCCAATGAACACTTGACCCACGATCCGAGCTTAATACCGATATATATGGTTATAAAGGCGCGGAACAGCGACTCGACTTACATCATCGTTGGCTAATGAATTCATCTGCCCTCTTATGTAGCGGTGTTTCGTCTCCGCGTCCGTCTGTCCCGCCATTTTGTAAGATAATGCACCGATGGGCAGCGGGCCGTCGTGCGACGTAGCTGCGACGGTGCATGAAAATGAGGGGACGGTTTCGTTAAAAAGTTCGCGTCATTATTGCTAATTTTAATCGGGGTCGAGAGAAATGAACACGTAAAAAGTACCGATCGTGAAATTATACTCTTCGGACCGGGTTATTCCGCATTTTTTTTTTAAAATTTCAAATTTTTTTTAATTCGTGTATTTTTTATTGAATAACGTAAATTAGATTTGACTAATTGTGGATATTGTAAGATTTGCGGTATTTGTATCAGAAGAAGAGTAATAGGTCCGTTTGATAGAATCACAATTATAGATTTTGAACATTTTCATTGATTACGTCTTTTGTTTTATAAGTGAGAAATTTTTCGAAATAATCATGTTCAAGTTGTGCGTTTGTTTTTAAATATCATCCATGTTAATCCAAGCAATTTTTATAATAATAATCCTATAAGTCGATATGAGAAAGCCAGAACGGAAAATTTCATATTTCAATGGATAAACATCTAGTGTGTATATAAAGTCACTTTATTTTGAAAGACATGCAATCCGTAAAGAATCAGTATTCATCGTTCACTGTTAACTACGTAAGCTTGTCAACATTGAAATGTCACATCGAATGATATCAAAGACTATGTCGGCTGTGATAATGAGATTTTTTTATATACCCGTAAGATAAAAATTTAATAAACTATTTCCAGCAAAGCAATGAGACGTATATCAATGTCTTTGGCTAAAGCCCTAAATAAAGATTTAGAATATGGCATAGAGCAAACAACAGTACCAATAATGGACATTGCTCGCGTTATTGTTACCTTTATAAGGATCGATTTCCCGCTCATTAGCTTACACGTTATCTACATTGCATTAGATTACATACCTACATATTCACGTATTTTTTGTTATTTCTTAATTCTGCATTGTAGTCGTGCCACGAGGATGGTACTATTTCATTTCCCCGTCGAGCAAAAAATTCTCCATTACGCGGGATATTTTACGCAACTGCGAGGGCATTGCAAATTCGGATAATTTCGCTCATTATTCACGGCTTCGTCCCGGATTATTGCCTGGAGCTTCGGGCGAGCTCAGTAGACCGCGCGGAAGCGAGATCGTCTTGAGAATTGCGTCGATAAAAATTTCGAAACGGCCTCTTCTACATCCTCCCCCCGTTCCCGTATCGCTCGACGTTTCTGCACGAAATGTCCCGGTAATACTGGGTACATTGTAAGCGAAGCGCACGCGATTGAATAGAGTTTAATGTTTACACGTTATATAAGTCGAAGGATTGTATTCGCTGGTCGATCTGAAAAACGATCGACTTCGAAGGCCGATTAAATAGGAGGATTTTGCGGAACTGGTTAATTCTCACCGACACACCTGTCCAGAAAGACATTCTTACCCGCGGATGAAAAATAATTTGCTCGTATCTAAATAATCTATTTAAATCGCTGATCAAATACATCGTTATTCAATCCACTGGACCTTTGTTCGTTTAATATTCGATTAGGCTGCTTTACGTAATTTTCGCCGCTCTTTTACTTTACATTAGAGGTTTTTCATCGTCGCAACTACTTCTCATGCCTGAAAGATATATATTTGTTTCCTACGATGCGCGTCCGACGAATGATCATTACTAAAACTAAATTTGAAAAGATTATTTGAATTTTAATTGAACTTTGTTGAAAAAAAAAATTAATCGAACGAATGGTGCGGTATGAAAAAATTGACGTAAATATTTTGAATAAATTCAAGAAATTTGAAATTTTCTACGCGGATACTGAATGTCTTCCTGTATAAAGCATTGTTTCAAAAATGAAATATTCATATTGATGGATGAATAATGTAATAATTAAGAGAAAGATTTTAAAGAAAAGAAACATTTTAACGGAAAATATATATTTTTAACGTAAGAGGAATAAATTTAGAAATAAAAAACTTGATATAAATAAGACATCGGTAAAAAATTATGAACTAAATTAACTAACGCGGCTTAATAATCAATCGAAGGCACAGAAGCCCGTCGAACTAAAATACGTATTTTTCATTATTGCGCGTCTTTCGTCCTCTACTGAGATTTGCTTCTCCGAGGGCTGTGTACGATCTCCTTCCGCTGATCGGCAAATCTGACCGCAATCGCGTAAACACGTGACTTATCATTGAAGAGCATCGAGTACGTTGAACGCTCGAAAAATTGCCCGACAGCGACGAGTCGATAGGGCCAATCGGACGGCCGATCTACCGATCCAGCGTCAAAATTTCACATTTGCCGCTCGTGCGCGTATGCACGCGGAATATGACACGAGAAAGATACGCGGGATCCTCGGTATCCCGTCGCGGTCCGGTGCTTCGGTCGACGAGGGGCGCGCAGAGACCGTAATGGGACGAGGCTGGGACGAGCAGTTGGCGCGGTCCCACCGTTCATAGGCGTCGTTCGCGCAATTAAACCGTTAACGCGGACACCGCGAGCGCGATAATCGCGCCCTACCGCCAACCCCCTCCGCCGATCGCGCGCGATTTTATGTAAGAGCTACCTTTTACGATTCCCCCGGAGCTCTCTAGCTTTCCCTCTCCAGCTCGTTCGGCGCTCTCATCGGTTTCTCGAACTTACCCCCCCCCGACCCTCTCTCCACCGAACCGAGTCTTTCCCCGTTTTTTCTCTGGATTTATACGACGGTATTATACGGGAGAAAGACGAGCGAGAGATATCACTTGGGTTCCCAAGTAATTGTGGTCGAGCGTCGGGGGGGGGGGTGTTACCTCCGCCATCTTACTTACCGCATGTCATCCCTAGTCTTTTTCGGGTAACGACCGTTAAATGGAGGGGGGTAGGGATCGCTCTTGTTAACGTCTTGGCGAACGATTTTCATCCGACCCGTTCTTTTAATTGATCTGGCTTGATGCGCCTGCTTATCGGTAATCATTGGCGAAACGCGTGAATTTGAACATCTTTCCCGGGATTTTTGCGAAGGCTTAGAAGTTAATGCATATTGATATGGGAAACGATAAACGTGTCTGTTTTTGAACCGAGTATATATAGTTTAAATTATATCTATGCAAATGTTGTCGTCGTATATGATCGACTTGTTCGCGAGACACCGTCTAGCTGTACTACTTCCATTAATTTGTGATAATCTATACGTGCGACTAGTTTATAACAATTATTACATTAAATTCTGAATTAGATTAAATTTATACATATCCCGTTCTATAAACAAAAATCATGACTATTCTTTAGAATAAAAAAAATCAAGCCAAAAATGACTGTTACACTGTTTCACCAATTCAATACGATGTTGGGATACGATGTAATTATTTCAATGAAATCACGTTGTCTCGCATCTAGCGCATATTTTTTTAATTTAAAAAATTGATATACTCGATATTGGAAAATCATTTTTTCAGCGTAGAAGTTAATTATTTATCTGTTTACGCCTACATCATTTGCGCGTAAATTATATAGATATAAATTGAAGCTATCATAAATCAAATTGATATCTATATATGAAAATCAACAAATAACTTCAGCTGTATATTAGGGGGAAAATTTTTTAAATAAATTACCAGCGATAGTAAATGATTTTCTATATATATACATATATATATATATATATATATATATATATATATATATATATATATTTGCTCGCAGGGTCGTATAAACGGGTACCCATTGTTACTACCGCACACACACACATACACATGTGCGCGCGCACATAGTTAAACTATCGAGGCACAAAACTAACGTCGCTTCCTTTTAGAGATAATAATCGCCGAGAGAGTAGAGAGAGAGAGAGAGAGAGAGAGAGAGAGAGAGAGAGTCAAGCTTTAAAAACATATACGACTGAGCAGCGCACAATCCGCCCGCCCGCGCCACGCGAACGAGCCGATATAAACTTTAACGAACTCACGGTTATAATATCGTTATAACGAGAGACAGTTATAACACTTCGACAAACAATGCATGCATATATGCGCGAACAAGGCGAAAATTATCGAGCTCCCCCCTCTCTTTGTTCCTCTTTCTACAGGGTTTCAAGATCGAAACAGAAAGAGAGAGAGAGAGAGAGAGAGAGAGAGAGAGAGAGAGAGAGTGAGAAGGAAAGGGGGTTGTGGGCGAGGGGGAGTCGTCGGGCAGTTATTACGGGACTGAGGAGGCGGCACATTCTATTATCGGTCATATGCGCGTGTGTCTCCTTTACGAGTACAAAAAAAAAATCCTCCCGAGACGAAGACCTCTTTTATTTCTCTTTCTCCCATACCGACAGCTCTAGTATTCAAACAGACCCAAATTCACTCACCGTCGTATACTCAAAGGCGAAAAGCCAAGTTGACGAAGGACCCTCGCAAGTGGCATATATAATGTAAAAAAAAGGGAGTAAAGGAGAGAGTAAGAGCGAGGGGGGGGGGAGGTGAGGGAAGAGAAAGGAGATAAAAAGGAGGCGCGCGCGCACCGCGCGCAGAGAGGCTATTTGAGCGGCGATAAACGCTCTCTGTCTCGGGCGCGGAGGGAGCGCGAAGTGGTCAGAATATTGTCGTGCGGGACGCTGCAGCGGTGAGGCGCGGCGCGCGTCGTCGCGCTTTCGGGACACACCTCGAGATCGTAAATTTTCTCATCGTGTTGGCGAGGTAGAGAGAGAGAGAGAGAGAGAGAGAAGAGAGAGAGAGAGTGCGGGAGGGAAGCGAGCAGAGAACGAAGAAAGAATCGGTGAATCGTAAAAAAGGGCAAGTTGACGATGGGGAACGGAGACGGGGTTGAGACCGGGAAGAAAGAGAGAGAGAGAGAAAAGAGAAAAAATTACTTATCATTTTATTAAGTTGCCGCGGGAAAAAGGGACGCTGAGTCCTTAAACAACTCTCTGGCTCAGAAGGCCGCCATCCCACCTGGCACAGTGGCTTTCCTGTATTTCGTCTCCCTCTCTCTTTCTCTTTTTCTTACTTCTTTCTCTTTTTTTTTCTATGTTAGAACAGCCAAAAATGGACTTTATAAAAAGTAGTGAGAATTCTACTAGAAATTAATGTACATGCTCGAACGTCGTAATGACTTATATATTATTGACTCGCCCCGTGTAACGAGCTATTTTACCAAGTATAAGAGTTATAATCGTCGCTAAAGCGATTTACACGCGCAATTTTGACTCGGGCTTGGATGAGCGAAATATGACGCGCCACCACCCGCTCCTTGGGAAATCTTCGACGACAGTCATCAACCGGCTGACGACGACGAAATTGTCCTTCGCGCGTCGCTGTTGACCCGTCTCTGGCATTTGATTTGGCCAATCTAATTGTCCGAAAGCCTCGCGCAATTTGATCGATTTGATCATGACACAGTGGGTTACCTCAGTTTCTCAGGCGACTGCCTCGGTAACGACTCGCGCGGTAGCTTAACTTACTCTCCTCGCTGATTAACGAATCCCCGTGGTATGCTCTTTTTTTACCGTCGACGATTTTACCTCGCACATTGGCGGGATATTTAACGAACTGTAGAAACTATAGGATGGACGAGACGAGGGCGCCGCAGATCTGGCCCCGTGTTCTAGTCCTAACGCAACAGAAGCAATTCGTTCGGGTAACAGGTGAACCGTATGCGAATCAACTCTATGCTGTACATTTACCATGGCGAAATGTCGAGGCACGATCCAGTGGCGCGCGCGAGCAGCGCCCAATTACTATCGGTGTTATGTTCGACAGTGCCTCCAACGTCGGGGCACCGCGATGACCGCGCTCGTCGTCGGGAAACGTTTTACAGCCTCGCTTAAGACCAATGCTTATTATCGATCTATGCCGGTCGATCGTCGGGCCTCGAATCGTTCTGTGTGACCTCTTTCTCGATCCTTCGGCCGCGCTGACGCTCAAACTGGATTACCGCAGAAACGCTGCGCTACGGTTCGACTTAGACCTTAGCTAACAGATGTTCAGCAATTCTATTTTACAATTTACGCGTAAGTGCTCTTACGATTAACCTACTTGGCATCTATGCTGAGACACGGTGCACCGCGTGACAATTTCAATGAGTTAAAATTTACAAAAAAAAAAAGAAAGAACAGCGATTTAAACTAGGATCACTCCGTCGTTTCGATTTCGACTTATTTATCGATAGGGCCAGGCATCCGTACGCCTATGTCAATGGCGACTTCGCGTTTACAAGATGAGATTTCATGGGGATAGGTCGGATCTTTCTCTAGAACTTGTTAGTCTAAACCTGTGATATTGAGGTTTGATAAAGAAATCCACACTGACACATGATACACGTTATGCGTCGATAGCTCGAAATAATTATGTAATCAAATATTATTCTCAATATATATCTTACTATTTAATTTTCTTATTTTCATTTTTGTATAACTGTAATTTGCTACATGTAATATTATTATTACGATTAATCTCTCTTATGATGCATAGTTTATCTATTATAGTAAAAACGTGACCGCGAGTCCTTAGGCGCTAAATAAATCAGAATTCGCATTCAAATCCCCCCTTCCCCTCTCGCTCCTGTCCACAATCTCTCTCGACGGCAATTCGGTGCAATCCGAGCGACGGACTCGGCGACTCTAGAAGCTTGGGGTGAGCGCGCGGGCGCTGAGGAGGGGCAAGGGGGTCGCAAACGAGTGCACACATATTTATATATGTATGTAGGACTAGATGGAATAGCGGGCAACGCGCAACCTCGGCGACATCGTGACGCCGGTCCCGAGTGACCGCGGCGCGCGCTCGCCGCCCTCGTTTGTGTTATTTGTTCTGCGCGCTTTTAAACGAGGCAGCCGTAAATTTAATGAGCCGTTATGATTTTAACTGCTCCTCTACGCGCCCGCGTAGTAAGGGAAGGAGATGGAGAACGGGAGATAAAGAGAGAGAGAGAGAGAGAGAGGGGGGTACAACAATTGCTTTCGCCTCGTCTCTTTCCTATACATATACATACGTACACGGCGCGCGCAACGTCGCTCTTTTTACTAGTTAGCGCGAGCGCGCGGGGGAGGACTCCGACGGGGCGAGGAGGGGAGCACGGGAGGACAAGGGGAGGAGGCCGACAGGGTGAATGAGCCCGGAGGGCGGACACCTCAATAAAATCGCATTAATAACGAAGTTAATGCCGAACGCGAGCGGGGCCTTGGGAGCGGCGCGGCGGGGGAGGGGTCAATGCGGGGGGGGGGGGTAATTGGCGGCTCTTTAAAAAGAAGCCCCCGCGGAATTTATGAAACGCGATAAATCGAGGCGTAAGTAGGGGCGGACTGATTGGACCGAACGAACGATACCGACATGTATATATATATATATATATATATATATATATATATATATAGCCAACGCATATATCGGTGCGTCGAACAGGTCGGGAGGGAGAGAAATAGCGGTATGGACGTGGCGCGCGCAAGTGCGCGGTGTAATTAACCTAGATATTTGTTAACATGATTGAATGGGACGGATGATCATGGACCGCGCGGGCGTTCGTTTCGCTTCATCTATCCCGTAAAATTTATAATAATGATAATAAAACGAAACAGTTTTGTATATATATATATATATATATATATATATATATATTTAAAGATTGATAGCCAGATAGTTGGTTATTATTATTGACAGAGAATAGAGGTATATTGTGCGATAATGATTTACGAAGAAAGTCGCTGGATCTTCCGACGCCAGAAGATCAAAGCAAACTAGACGAGGGGGTCGTCGTAAGAAATTAAAGGAGCGATCTGCGGTATAACATAAATTTTTTACTTACATGCCCTGCGCCTTTAAGCATTATTTTTTTCCTTTACATATAACTCAATTAATTTTATTAATATCCCTGCATTCCAATAGAGTAATATGAAATACACTCTCTAGATTTCAATTAATCTAAATTACTGTGAGATGTTATTTTCAATCAATGATGGCTTATAAGTGGGCACGGGCTGGTAAACCGTTTATCAGTGATTGAATTTACATTGATAATTGGGATCCATTTAATTAGTACAAGTATGCATTGATAATTTTTATGATAGACGAAGCTTGACCAGATTTTCGAACGAATAATGTAATAGCTCGTGTAAATTATTTACGATGATAATTCGTATAGGTCATTAGATCGTAATTCAATAAGGCTTTAATAGAAAAATCAAATTCAGGTTTTGCGCTTATTCAAAATTTTTTTTTTTTCGTACCCTATGTAATGCAGAATTTATGTTTTAACTCGTGAGACTCTATCCTTCGTAACTGTATAGCGTAAAAAAAAAAAAAAATCAATCACCACGAGCGTGACATCGACATGTTCGATTGTCGTTGTTTCACCTCTCGGCTTCAACGGAATCAGAAGAACAAAAAGATTTATGTACAATTATTAGAAAAATTCATAGATTTGATGGACCGTGATAATTCTTTCCTTGAAATAGACAATTTCACTCAAATGTATAAAAGTAGGATTAAAAATCAAAAACGTGATTCAGCTCGCACGTTCTTTTCGGTGATCGATTCGTATACATAATCCAAAAACAATTACCGCGTCTTCGTTATAAAATTTGTAAGGATATTTAGCCCTTTTTCTTATAATCATTCGCAAATGTTATCAGATTTTTACGGGTCGTAGTTGACGAGCCACAAATATCCGTCCATAGCCGATCATTTTAAGAAGAAAGTATAGGCGTACAATTATTTCCAAAATCACGGAATTTCTTGTTCATTCAACCTCACTATAAACTAATACAGAAAAAATATACACGTCTTTACGAAGGATTTAATCCTTTTCAAATAATATTTCGACTTTGAGGAATCGATAAATTTGCTATTCAAACAACACAAAAAAAAAAAAAAAAAAACGAAAACTCAGTCCGGAGAAAGAATCCCTTTAACGTAACCGCGCCTTTTTACCTTCCATCCGCCACGAGATATCACCGTCCGCGCGCGCGTTATTCTTCCTCCCTCTCCCCCCCCCCCTGCCCCTCGCCGCGCTCATAATATAATACTCGCGCGCCTTCGCCGGGCCCCCGGGCGCGAAATCTCATTAATCCTTCGGCGGCTCCTCCCACCAGCGTCGAACCGTCTCACCGCGAGGGCGCTCCGCGCGCGCGCGCGCGCACGTCCGATCGAGAGCCCTCGTGCGTACGTTTGCGCGCGCGTTATACTGTTGTATCAATTTCCGTCGTTATCAGCGGCAGCGGCCTCGGCCAATCGAGCGAACGAGAGCTGACGCGACTCGGGGCGCGCGCTCAGTTCTTAAATCATCTCGGAAGGGGCCGCAGATAGCGCGCGCGCGCGCGGGGGCGTGTTGTGTGCACTTTCTTTTTAAGCATCGCGCCTGTTTATCGTTAACTTTATGTCTCTCTCTCTCTTTCTCTCTTTGACTCTTTGTCTCTACCTCTCTGGAAAGGGTTTCCACTGCGCGCGCGGACGAGACCGCAGCGGGTGCGGAGAAGCGGAAGACGAAGATGGTAGGCGCGAGAACGTGGAATGAGAGAGAGAGAGAGAGAGAGAGAGAGAGAGAGAGCGAGAGGTACGAGGTTGGAAAAGCAGACGGGGATGGACGAGAGATAAAGGCGTGGAGATAGACGAGGATTGTAAGCGTGCAAGCAGTGAAGGCAAGGAGCGCAGTGTGTCTGTGAGCGCGCGCGCCCGTATTATATCTGTGTGCGTCTACGCAAGGTGTAGAAAAAGCGCATTAAGAAAATAATGAGCGCCTACTTAATCAATGAGTGTATAGATATGAGAGCCGCGGCTTCTCGCTCTTACATATATCAACGAGGCCTCCTCATCCCGCGATCGACCATCTATATATATATATATATATATATATATATATATATATATATATATATATGCATATGTTTATATCTACAGGAATTAATTGGCTCAATCGTAACGAACATACAGGAATGTATTATGTATATATATATATATATATATATATATATATATATATATATGTATGTATGATTGCCGATGGAATTTATTGCGAAAAATTCATTCGTTATCCGAATGATTTTCTTGCTTCGGATTAATTATACGGGGGCAGGGGCGAGCGCACGCGTAACACGTGTTCTCTCGACTATACGAAAGTATTTATTTAAGGGGCGATTATTCCCTCTTTTTCGCGTCCTCGTCACGCATAACCTAATCGAATGTTGTCACTGGCGCAGGAGGGTCGAACGGTAAATTTGGGGAGGGGGGGGGAAGAAATTCCTGTTTTTCATTCTTTAATTTTTGCGCATTTCATCGGTCCGTGTCAGATACGACGTGTATAGATGATTTTTAAGCAGGAACGAACGCGCCTTGGCGGGACGCCCCCCACCCGCGCGGGGACAGAACGAGGCAAAAGGCGAATTTTGACCGGGCCCGACTGTGCCCATTTGGTGGAGTTGGAGCTGAGATCGACGGGGAACGGCTTCATAAATCCGCGTCTCCGACGTTGCGACGATTGTGATTCCGACTGCGGATGGAAATTCGCAAATTGAACTGATTTACCCGACTCAGTGTTGGAATGTACAATGACTTGCTGTGCTAATCGTACGAAAATCTGAGAATGGAATCTAAAGCGTTTAGGCGAATGTTCTATTTCTTACGCGTGTCAATGATTTCGTACTCTCTGTGGGATTCGGCATGTTCGGCCGTAATTATTCGCATTGTTACGTTGAAGCTTACACAAAACATAAGCAATCTAGGAAGGTCTATTTTTGTTAAGACGTAATTATTTTTATTATAGACGATATGCACATTATTGCAACCAGAACGACAGCTGCTTCTTTTGAAACATTTCACGCATCTTTTATTCTTTTCACTCACATATATATATGTACGTACTTATCTTATTATTATTATTATTATTATTGTCATTATTATTATTATTATTATTAACGTATTATACATCCTTATATCTCACGCGAAGGAGTCGAGAATTCGACTTTTACTCAGCGACGAGAGCAACTATTAAACAACGTCCCGCCCTTGGCCCCAGCGCTATCGCGCGGCAACAAGACGCGACCCGCGCCGATCGCCGCCGGCTGTCGTTCGACGTGGAACGGAAAAAATCGCGCGGGACCTCAGAGCCCAGTCGGGACGGAAGGCGCAGCGTGTTCCAGAAGCGGAACCGCGCGGCCGCGCCGGCACGAACAGCTGGGGGGGGGGTGGGCGAGACGCTGGGAGTATAATTGTTCGGCGTGGGGCGCGCGCGCGCGCGCGCGCTTTTACCGCGACGCGGAGACAGCTGGCGACAGCCGACGACCGATCGCCGCCGCGGCGCGCGAGCCGACGACGATGCCGAGGGAACGAGGGCAGCCGATCGCGCACGGTACGGCTTTTGCTCTTTATCGTATTCTCGTTTACGCATTTACATATATACGCACCGAGGAGGGTCACATTAGCGCGGGGTAATACGAGGTGGTGTATGGGCGTATGAGCGGGGTCAACTGTCGGTAGGCATGTGTACGCGTGTGTGTGTGTATAGAGCAGTTGCTCTCTCATGTTCATTGTCATCTAGCCTATTTGTTAACCGCGTACGGAAATTCTTCGATATTCGGGGAAATGGAACGAGAGACAGCGAGAGAGAAGGGGTAGGTAAGAGAGTGCGGGTGAGAAAAGAGAGAGAGAGAGAGAGAGAGAGAGAGAGAGAGAGAGCGAGAGGGAAATGAAGGATACTGGGGGGGGGGCGAGTTTACTGCGTGCGTTATCGCGGCCCGCGCGTGATTTATCGCGAGTATTACTTGGCGAAGATTTATGCTTGTCAGGGCGCGGGAGACCTTTTATTATAATTATATTTTCTATACGGCTCTCCGAGAGAGGCTCGAGGGCAATTCCCTCTTGCCCCCCTCCCTTCAGCCGCCAACCCCACCGGCTCTCACTTTTTGCCGCGGCTGTAGTCTAGCTTTGGCTCTGCGTTACATACCGACGAGAGAGAGAGAGAGAGAGAGAGGTGAGTGAGACTGGCGAGGGGCAGAGGGGAGCGGAGGTGCATACGTATGGAAAGAGTGCGCGCGGGAAAACCTTATGGAAAACAAAGTAAGGCCGAGTGACGTCTGGTATGTTTCTGCATACGGGGCGCGGAGTGTTTTATAATTCAATTAATTAATTTTTCCCCCGCGAGATAATTGTTTGCTTGTTTATATGTGTATATATATATATATATATATATATATATATATATATATATATATATAAACGTATGCGCCGAGAGTGCATAATATATTAACCCGCCTTAATGGTCTCTATATGTTTATATAGTGGTTCAAGTTGTATAACGCAAAACTTAATTGCGGGATAATTTATTGTACGCAGCGAATCGGACTACAAAAGGACATTGAGCAAAAAATGCGTATAATTAGGCGCAATTTCCTTCGTCCGTTTAATCTTGATTCTTATGTACATATGAAAATATGACTCGGATAATTTGTTTGTTCAAGCCCCCTTATTATATAATAAAATAGAATGGTAGCGCGGAATTTCCGAGCATTCGTAACCAGAAAAAAATTAACCTATTATTCGCAATAAACATATATTCGCACTTATCTTTTTCAATTTTTTGTTTCATCCGTTATGCAAACGATCATGCCGCAGAAATCGGAAAGTCGATTAATTATCAATCGCCGACCACTTGATAAGTAGCCCCATAAAGAGACTCGATTTACGCATACAAAAGAAAATGACATTAATCACTTTCTCGGCGCTAACCGGAGCAGAACAAAAACCGAACCCCCTACAAGACAAATATACAGATAATCGAGTGACAATAGATTAAGTCGAGTCGAACAAAAAATAAATAAATGCACAAATAAAAAAAAAAAAGAAGAAATCCGCGTATCTTTCCACGAATAAAAGCCGATAAATCCGAGGCACCGAAAGGTCAAATTCTCGGCGGTAGCCTGAAAACGTAAGGAAAAGATAAGATACGGGCAGGCGCTCGCGGGCCAACGCGCAACGAGCGAGCATATAATAGTACTTTATATATGCCGTGTCGAGATACTTATATCTCGGTAGAGAAAGAGAAACCGAACGAACTTGGCCTTATCGAGCTCTGGGAAAAATCAGGTCTCCCCACCCACCTACCTCTCTCTCTCTCTCTTGTCTCGAGCTACCGAAAGGAAGAAGAAAAAAAAGAACATTACGAGCTTTCGCCTCGCTTCCGCGCGCTCGAAAGCGAGCATTGCCGAGCTTCGCTTCTCGTATTTAACGTGCTACATATATATATATATATATATATATATATATATATATATATATATATACAGGGTTGTGCGGTACCGACGCCCCCCGGTACGAAGCGCGCGCGTTAACTCCCGCAGGACGCGAGCTGCACGCGCGCGATATATCAGCGCGTCCGGTCGGCACTCGGTCGAATATATACATATAAATACGCGTGTACATATATATATATATATATATATATATATATATATATATATATATAAGGACGGAAGATCGTGTCGACGATTATCGGTATATAATATTATGTGCGACGCGCACTCTCGACTTTAATTACGAGCAACGCGCGCGCTTCATGATGCGCTCCACAGAGGTGGACTATGCATGTGTGTATATATATATATATATATATAGGAGGATAAGGAGAGTTCACGAGACCGGCAGAAGATCGGGAATACGCACACGTACGTGGCGGTTCGTTGTGTATATATATATATATGTATATACAACGCCACGAGATGCCACCTCGGCTTTCTACACTTGCACTATCGCCCGTGGCACCGCGGTGATGGTAGTAGTGGCGGGAGCGGCCGCCGCCGCCGCTAGCTCGCCCGAGAGCGGAAGTGTAACGCCGCTTTTAATGGAGCGTTTTACGCGGCATTGTCGGGCGAGGAAGCAGAGGGAGTGGGGGAGGGGGAAAAAAGGGAAGAGCGAAAGAAAGGGGAGGGGAAAAAGAGAGCGCTCGTAAACGGGGAACTTATGCGCGCGCGCGCGGGTAAACGCGGCCGACAGTTGATGGGTTTTGCGGCGAGTACGAGTCAATCGAGAAGCGCGGCCTCTCGCTCCCGTTGTCCTGCCGCGGCAGGCACCCTCCCCCCCCACCCCCCACGTTTTTCTCGCGGCCTCGAGGGGCTCGTTGGCGGAGGGAGGATTTTTCGGCCGCGGGAACGTCTCGAAGGCGGGCCTTGATCTTGTATTACCGATCGTGGAACGTTTGAATTCGCTAACGGACAATCTCGTCGTTAATCCAGGCCGTTTATCGACTCTGTCCACGATCGCCGAAAAAGAGAATTCGTTCGGTCACGTGATAATATATCTCGCGATCGCTTGTACAGCCTACATTCGCCATATTGCATCTTTTGTTGTTTTATATCTAGACCGTCGTTAAGGTGTTTCTTGCACGCTCCAGACGATTGTAATGGAGAAAACTGTACTTGCGAGAGGTACGAGCATTTATGTAATAGAGCACGACACTTTACGACGGACGGTCTTACTGTACCTCTGAAGACAACTTAACTAAAGACAATCTTATTATCGTCAATTTCATAGGCGCATTCGAATGAACGAGTGCAAAAGGTGGTACTTGCATTGATCCATTAGTTAAAAGGTTCGTCTCGCATCTAAAAGAGTAATTAACGAGATAAAATTCGAAAATTTATATCTTACATATCGACGATTGTTGGAATACCAATGAGAAATCGGCAGCTCATCATCGTTAAGCATCCTCTAAGAGAAGTCGTAAAAAATTAATTCGATTGAATAATCCTTACGAATAATTATATTATTCAGTGAGTAAATCTTGTAATTTACTATAATTAACTACACTTTCAATTACTTCAAATTGAGTGTGTTTCATAAAGCCTCCTTTGAATACCTATTTATACGCGCTTTATTTTTACATTATTTTACTCCGATCCAGCAATACTTTTCAGTTTGTCATTGTAGTACATTAGTCGATTCGCCACGGCCGTATTTATCAGTTCCGCCGTTCTCGCACATTATAGCGCGCACGACAGTTAAATTACCATAAAAGTTCAGTTGATATTTCGTCGCGTTCGGTCAAGTACAGGACCTTGAGATTCTCTTCGCGATGCAGCAAAAGGACCGTCCGCTTTTTTTTTCCTTTCATTCTTATATGATTACCGACGAAAATTAAGCAATCGGGCAATGTTCGTATCCAGTAACGTTGGTTTATTAATGCGGTACGGCCGAGATGACGAAAACATGAAGGTGATTAAAAAAAAATTCGATTCCGACGTACCTGTGTATGCGTGCGAGGTTAAGGAGCGGCGATTTTGAAATTTAATTGTCAATTAGGAGGGTATGATACAACTCTGTACATTGGTACCCGCGCGATGCAACGGCCGTTGAGCAATGGCTGTATAAGATGCCACCGGTATTTAGCTATTATGGACGGAGCGTATAAATTAGCGATAACTACTGTATAATATATGTGGTACAATATATATATATATATATATATATATATATATATATATATATATATAGTGTATTTAATTAAATCATAAAATAGATGCAATTAAGGCTAGCGCACATCCTGCAATAACGACAATTGTTCTCGAAACGAGGGAAACTCGTCGATAAACTATATATATATATGTATATATATAGTGATTTTTCACCGTGCTCGACTCTCGTTTGTAATTCAGCGAATTGAGAAAGAATGAGAAAGAGTGAGAAAGAGTGAGAGAGAGAGAGAGAGAGAGAGAGAGAGAGAGAGAGAGAGAGAATGAGAGAGAGAACGGAAGCCCCCAAGGGCGAGGGTCAACCTACATAGCAGCAACGGACTTGACTTCGTATATATACATAGACAAGACCCTCTCCCTCCCCCACCCACCGTCCCGCGCACGCGAGTACGCTGAAAAGTGCGCAATTCCATATAAGCCGCGCGTGCGCTAGCGATGCACTCTCCGTGCTATATAACGTATGGCATTCGCCATATATATATATATATATATATATATATATATATATATATAGTCACTCGCCCCCCCCCCCTAACCGCACGGCTCGAGAGCTCTGCCTCGCCGACTGGCTTAGAGAGGTGATTTAGCAAGTTTAATGAGGCGCTCGCTCGCTCTCTCGGCGCTGATTTTCAATGCCGGGCTTGTTTAGCCGTGATGGGGGGTGGGGGTAGACCGATACCGACTCCTTCCCCCTTCCCCCTCCGCACAATGACTCCTTTGACCCGCCACTATGCGTTTCCTTGGGTTGCGATCAGGGGCGGGGGCGAGGGCGCGCACGGTCGCCGAGCGTACGCGTCCAGAGCGCAGTTTCGATAGCGAGAGAGGCTAAAATCGGCCTCTTTCGGGTTCTTCTTTTGTTTCTTTTTTTCCGCTCGCGCTGCTGGACGCACGGAGTACGCTCGGATCACGCCTCGGATAAGTCGATACGGCCGGGTGGGCTATGGAGGTTTTTTTTTCGTCGTCCGAGCGTCTCGGTGGGACGAACGGATCCTATAATGCAAGAGAAGAGAAGGGGGGGGGCATGTGAAACGTTATTCGCGGTGGTCGAGCAGGCGGTTATTGGGGATGATTTTTTCGATTATTGCGCTCGTTCGCGCAACGCGAGTATTCGTTCGAATCGATACGTTGGAGGAGTATTCAATTTCGTTTTGGGAAATATTTCATTGTTCCAGCCCCCTACCTACCCGGTTCTTTTTTTTAATTATGCGATAAATCGAGAAACACAAGTGTATATAGGACATTAACGCATCTGGATCTAAGGGAAAAATAACGCCCTTGACTTCATCCGCAATTAGGTTATGTTCATTTGTTTGTCTCGAACCACGTGTCATCCTATATGATTCTCGATGAATATGGATTCCAACTAGAATTCTCAATGAAAACTTGAATTTCGATTGGACGTATTTGGAGCACGTGGCTCCGTTTTGTCCAATAGAAGATATTCTAGAAATATTCCAAATCGGACTTTAATCTCTTCGGAATGGTGAGACATATATATTTCGCCTCACTTTACGGAAATATGTATTTTTTTTTTTAATAATGTCTTAATTATTGATTCTTTAAAGCATGTTGCAAGTTCTTCGTGCTTGAAATTATAATCAAATTTTTATAAATAATTATATGACTCTATTTATAAATAATCCGTTATTAACGTTTAATAATTTGAAATTTACTTCTAGCTTTTTTTTATACAAATTGAATTTTATATTTCTAATATCGGAATCTTAAGAAGCGAATTTCCGTACATTCATATAAAGATTTTTGGCCTTAATAAAACAAGACGACGATTTTAACCTTACAAACAGTCTCTATATTGAATCCGCCGTCTGGACTTATTTTACCAAAAGGAAAACATGCCCTTGAACGGCTTGAATTAATTTTTTTTTCTTTTTGTTCAAAATTCTACATGGTATATATTTAGTATTAATGAAGGATGCAGAATCGTACTGCTTTTGCGAGTTATATACAATTTATAAGTCTACTGTATAAGAGACGAAAATAACAGCTCAAATATAATCTAACTTATTCAAATATATTTAGCGATTGTTATTTATATCTCGCTGCCAATATTATTTATATTTCATCCTTAGTTCTCGATTTATTTTCAATAGTCGTTTAAAACGTGTAAAACGTTCTGTTTTGCGAATATTCATTTCGAATATTCATTGAATACAAGATACACATAAATACAAATGAAAATAATACATTTTTTTCATTACATACGAGTTTACGTATAAATATTTGGAAATTTGGATTGGTAAAGGAAGTTATAAGCGTAATATTTTTAAAACGCCACGTTTCCAGCACATAACATTCGTCAATGTTGATAATTGTGCGCATTAAAGATATCAACGAGACAATTTTACACTTACACACACACATACACACACACACACACACACACGCCCATACGGACTGTATATACCAGACAAAATTTTTTCCTCCTCCGGATAAAGTTTTAACTCGTTATCGGCGTTTAAAGCACTTACTACGGCGACGGTATCGCTGACAACTTGCTAACAGGTATATTACTGCATTATAAGCCGCATTGACAAGAACTAATGCTCCTTGATTAGCAGGCGCTAGCGGCGGCTGCGGCGGCGTCGGCTCAATGCGGCGCGCGCTCTGTATCGCGAATCCCCTATCTATTCGGCCAATGTCCCCGCGATATCGCGCCGCGCGCAATTTGTCAAAGCGTCGCGACGTCGGCGCGGCGACGGCCGCGGTCCGCCCGGTAATTCTTCCGGCGCGGGGCGCGCGATCCGCGAGGTAAATGTATAGCGTAGCGAGCCGCCGGGCCGACTCGCTGTGGAGTTGGATAGGGAGGAGGGCGCGGGGGAG
>JACCIC010000045.1:37500-62500 GCA_018907035.1 Sycobia sp. Sy_11 | reverse complement strand
AAACTATTTTGGTAAGCATATAAGCTCTAATATTAACAAGGTATTTGGCGCAATCGGATGCTCAGATCCTGTGGACAGTTTAATTTTTTTCAACGGTTTAACCGATTTGTTCTTTCATGGATGGCATTCCCATTTATTAAGCAGTCTATAGACCAGCTTTAATCCCTAATTAAGAGGAATTAATAAAGGAATTAATAGAGGAAATTGAAGAAACCTTAGAATTCACGGAAACTTAAGAAAGTACGCAGGATTGATTCATGCTGAACCACATTACTTTTTCCACGCATACATTAATTCGTCACTGTTTAATCATCTAATATATACCATACCAACGAGCAATGGCTTTACACCAAGGGATGCTATAATTTCGTCAATGGATTGTTACAGCGCGTGCTGATAAACCAAGGCGAACAATGTTCTATCCTCTTGAAATTAGCGCTAGAATTTCTTAGCGTTATATTTCAAGAATGAAAACGGATCGTAGTGGATCTTCGCAAGGGTATTATAGTTTTTTTTTCATAGAGTTGGATTACATTTGAGTTTTCTACTTTAAGAAATTTTTAAAAGGATGATTTGATAAAGTCGACAAGACTGTCTTATTTTTGTATCTATATGAATTCTGGAAAAAGCTCCTTCCCGCTCCATGATCTTATTTTTTTACATAACCTTTCTACTAAGGTTCTAGTATCATAGAGGTGGATTGACAGTTTCCAGTTTCAAGAACTATTTTTATGATATCTGGTAATTATTCCTCTACATTCTACTATTCGTTGTATTAACATTTTTGGGTTTGATTTATTTTCCACCAAATCAACGAGAATAAACGGTCATAGCCGACTATTACTCCGATTGATCTATATATCTCTGTACACGAGGTAGAAGACAGTGCATATACACTGCTCCGAGTAAAGGAATACGATGTAGGTGTGGCACAAGCCTTCCGCATCCATTCGAGCTCATTTCCGAGATTCCCTCCCTCCCCAAAGCGAAGTTAGTCAAATCGGCGGCAAGATGAGGAGTCGCCTCGCTGCCATCGGGCTGCGGCGGCACAACTCGGCGTTATTTGAAATTCCGAAGAAGATAAAAGTAGAAAATAAAAGAAAATGGAAGTAGAAATATACATACATATATATATATATATATATATATATATATATATATATATATATAGTTTTGTATAATCCCCTAAAATCGAAGTAATAATACTGTAATCTTGAAAAAAAAATTACTATCGGCTAATTTAAACTTCGCGGTTAGAAATATCGGAAATAGAAAATTCTTTAGGAAAACGTATCGTTAGAGTGTACGCGCTATATATTTTATTGGGAAATACGTTAAATACAGAGAGAAACTAAGTTTTGGTATACAGTGACGAATAAACGATCCCCTAGCACACCTCACACCGCACATCTCTCGTATTAGCGGGCAACGATAATTCGCGCGCGTCCCTCTTTAAACGCGCGTTGGACGTAATCGCGCCGAACTTTTAATATTTATACGCGCGGCGCACGTGATATAATAAAGAAAGGCCTGGCGATATACCGCGAGGTATTATCTAGCTCCTTCTAGTGGTGGCCTTCTTCTCGGGAAAACCTGTTTCTTTCCCTCCTCTTGCCCCGTCCACCAACGCGAATACAAGCGGAGCGGGTGCAAGGGAAGGCGAGGGCGTTTATTATGCTTCACGAACCCCTTTTACGAGACTCGGCGAGTCTTTTCTTTTTGAAATGAATCGAAGCTTAAATTATATAATTAATCCTTTAATAAAAAGAGTGTTTAGGACCTTTTTCCGACGTCACGATACACCGAAGAGACAGGATAAAGAATGGAGACCTTCTATGGGCGGAGGCGTACTTCGAAGCAATATTTTTTCTGAAGCGGTCTATACACACACTCACACACACAACCCGTTGATTTCAAAAGAAGGGATTAAAGAACGAATCTGAGAATTATTTTAAGGAATCCCAAAATTATATATATATAATATATATATATATATATATATATATATATATATATATATGTATATATTTATACAAGGAATCTAGGGAATATTTTCGCACGTTGCCTTCTCCTTTGTCGATTTATCGGCCTGCGATGGTTTAGGAAGTTCAGGAAGGAGGTAAATAATTTTGCTAAATTAGACACAGCTGTTTAAGATAAGAGACGATTTTGTTGTTTTATTTTTCCATTTTTTTAACAAATAATAAACATTCAGTGTTACAAAAGAAAAACGACGATGGATTTTACATGGATAAAAGTATACACGGATGCACGGACGATAGGGCGAGACAAAATATGTAAGCATGTACAAAAAAATAAAACGGCAGACGACAAAAGTTCTATAAAATCGCTATAAAGCGGTGACAAAATATTGCATCGATAACCTCCCCCGGAAACTTGCAATAACGAGGAAGCGAGTCGCTCTCGGGTCTTGGCTCCCGAGTAATTCGGATCGGAAAAATCAGCTCGCCGTGGGATGAGCACTGTTATATCCGATTCATTCACGTGGCCTCTTCCGCTTGGAACACTTGACATCGTAGATCTGTTCACCGACCGCGGCTGCGCTACGATCCGCCCAAATAGCAGAGTTTCAGCAGCGCGCACTGCCCGGGATCGCAGATCGGAAACAGTTTTGTCATGCATTCCGGATATCCCATGCAGTCCGACATTAGGCATCTGTCCTGCATGCCGTTCCTTTTGATGCAGTAGCATTTGTGCAGGTTACTGCTGCGCAGCTCGAAGCTTTTGCATATTTTCAGAGGAGCCTGAAAAATGGACGACGTCGTTGTCTTTTAGTTTTGTGCATTGATTTTGCAAATCGGATACAAAACTGCAATCAAACATTTTCTGTTTTTGGTTTAATGTTTATTCGCATTCGCTAGTAATTCTACTGGTTTTGGTTCCTTTAAACTATATGCAATATAAAATATTTATACGTAACAAATATTCAAAATCAAAACAATAATTCGAGGTTATACTTCGTATTAATTAAGAAAAAAATGAGCAATTATTCGATTATTTTTAATCTAAAAATTATTCTAATATTTATTTAAAGTAAAATCAGAGATACTTACGCAATTGTTTTTAGGATCCGGTGGGCAACAGATCGAGTAACAGGATCTAGGCGGATTTTTCGGTTTGCACGGTGGTGGGCACTTGGGTTTAGGCGGCGATGGGCAAATTGGCTTGCACGGTGGCAGGCACATCGGTCTGCAGGCCGGCGGGCAGGGCGGTGGACACGGTGGCGGACAGCGTGGGGGACACGGTGGCGGACAAGGTGGCGGACAGGGCGTGCACAACGGTGGACAGGGGGGCGAGCAGGGCATCGGGCAGAACGGTTTGCCAGGCGGCAAGTAGACGAGTTTGCAAGGGGGAGGACACGGGCCACACGGTGGACAGGGATCGCAGGGCGAAGGACACGGTGGCGGGCACTTGGGCGGACATCGTGGCGCGCAGCAGACCAGCGTGCAACGCGGTGGGCAGGCGGGTGGGCACCGCGGTGGACACGGGGGCGGGCATGCTGGTGGGCACGGTGGCGGGCACGGTGGCGGGCACGGTAGGGGACACATCACGGCACACGGGGGGGCGCAGGGCGGCGGGCACGGCTTGCACGGCACCGTGCACACGATCGAACAGGGCGCGCACGGTGGCGGACATGGCGGCGGGCACTTGGGCGGGCACGGCGGGCATGGGAAGCAGAGCGGTAGGCACGGTGGACACGCGGGTGGACAGGGTAGACACGGGGAGCACGGTGAGCAGGGCGGCGGACACACCGGTGGGCAACGTGGCGGGCACTTCGGTGGGCAGGGTGGGCACGGCGGGCACGGTGGCGTACACAGTAGCATCTTGCACGGTGGCTGGCACGCCGGCGGACAGAGCGGCGGGCAAGGTGGACACGGCGAACACAGCGGTAGACAGGGTGGTGGACACGGTGGTGGACAAGGCGGTGGACACGGGGTGGACAGGGTGGTGGACACGGCGGTGGACAACACGGTGTCTCATCCCACTCGCATGGTTTTCTATGATAATAAAATTTTTTTTGATTTATCTGTTGTTCAGAAGAATGTGAAAATTTTGTTTGTTTGTGAAGAGACTTACTTTCGCTCCATCGTGCTGATAAGACACTTCAATTGGTGTAGGAGTTCACGCCTTTTCTGACAGGACTTATTCTTACCGTCGCAAGGCATTATTACTTTCAAATTATTATATTGACTGACTACTTGTATTAATTTGGGTTAATTACTTAGAATTTAATTATGTCGCGTTACTCGAGAATTTAAAGTTTTTTTTTCATACGAAAAATTTTCTGAGGTTACGACATCTGCACACGATGAATTTTTCTATCAACTTAAATTTTCTTAATCTTGTTATGATTCCATAGATACGAATAAATGAAAAACGAGCAGTTGATATATAATAGAGAAGTTTGTTATATATATATATATATATATATATATATATATATATATATATATATATATATATATACATATATACATACATAGTTTATTTTTTCAAAGTATATAATTACATATCTATTTTCCTTTTAATTAAATAAGTTTTGTAGTTTTAATTATATTTATTTAAACCTAGTATTTATATTGCATTTTTATAAAGAAATTTAATTTTTATATGGATGTGGAATCATCTTCTATAAAGTTTATATGCAAAGGTTGTTGGAATGTAAATTGTAATTTTCCATTATAATGTTATAATTATAATAAGCACCAATAAATATAATTATTTTATAAGAATATTCATTAAAATAAATTTTGTTTTATTTTTATTCTGTATAATAGCAAAATTTCGATCGAAAATTGTATTACATATAGTCAGTCGTAATTTTGTTGAAAATCATTAGACAGTTACAGAAATAATTTTAAATGACAATAAGTATTTGTAAAACAATGTAATTAAAAAAGAATTCTAACAAATTTATGGTTATATTTTAACTCGATTCAAGATTTCATTTCCCTCTGTGTTTTCATCAGGTGCACCATCTCATCGGTATTTAAGAATTTCCAAATCATCAGGATTATGTATATATGTATATATTGCTTTTTTCCCTCGGCAAAGAAAATGCTATATAATGCACGAATCACAAGAATGAAAAAGCTACATATACAGCCTCCCTCCCTCCTCGTATGTAAAGTACAGGAGATGACATTTAGCGGGACGACGAGGCGTTCCGGCATATACGCCGCCGGCCTCTCTCTGTCTCTCCGCCCAACCCATTTGTTTCTCAATCCCCGAGCGCGAGAGGAAGATGAATGATTGCAACGAATGAAAGCGCACTAATATGGAGATATTACACCGGGTCACCGCCTCGGCGCGGACTTGACAAATTCGTCAGTCCTCCCTCGTCGTATGTACGCGGCCGTTGCAGCCCTCGGTCGTGAGACGACTCTTCGTCCCGTACAAAAGCCTCTGTGGTGGTCTTATAAAAAATATGTGAGCGCGCGTGCGTGTATGGCTGAGCCTGGACTGGAATTTATTTTTGAAAAAAAAAAAAAAAAAAAAAGAACAGGACACCGAGTCGCGCGGTCCCGACCGTTAATTCATTCAGGACACAGTTACGCTGTACACTGTACATGTATATGTACACAGACGCTCGTTCGGTACTTTTCAATGTATGGCAAATGGCCGTGTATATATCACACATGCGCAGGAGTTGTATCTCAGCAGACTCCTTTTTCTCCGCCCGTGCCTTCTGCACCTCGTACTTATATGTTATACATACATATATATATATATATATATATATATATATATATATATATATATATATATAAGTGCGCGCGTGCATGCGTGCGTGCAGGAGGCGGGCGGGAGGGAGGTGTCGATGAAACCCTATTAAGAACGGCTCGGGATAATAGATGATGTATATATGTATAAGGGGACGGAAAAGAAGGAGGCGAAAGCGATTTGAAAGATAGTTGTCTTTATTTATATGTATATATATATATATATATATATATATATATATATATATATATCGTTACTTCTGTCACGCGAATCAACGCGCGCTCGTATACATACAGCGCGATTTCGGGGTAACCGTATATATGTAGATAAAGAGAGGGTGCGGGAGAGGCGCTGCACTCTTTCTCATTCTCGAAAGGGGGATCGATCTCTCGCGATGTTCATGTCATTATAGAGGCCCCGGGCTGCTCCGGGCGAGACTCCGGTCTGCAATGTGTAATGTACACGGTGCGTACGGATTTGCGCTCAATCGCACCGGTTGTATATATGCGCTTATCTCGGATATCTATCGATGTACCGTTTCTTTAATTACAAACTGCCTCTGTGTTAAGCTTCGTATATATATATATATATATATATATATATATATATATATAATACATATCTACACGAATCGTCACCCAGTCGTCTTGTGCAGCGCGCGCGCGCGATCCTGATGGATTATGTTCTGTTGGCCTACTCAGCTGGGGCTTTATAGATCTGCCTGCATACGTGTGACGGTGAACGAGAAATGAGGGTGTACACACCATAGGAAGTATTATATATATATATATATATATATATATATATATATATAATAGGCTGAGTGAAGGCGAGGAGAGGAGGTGGCTCCTCTCTCGCGACTTTTATCAGCCGCTGTTATTTACAATTTCGACAGTAATCTTAAGACCATCTCTCGCTCTCTCCAGGTATATATGCATATATATTTGTGGCCGTACATATATAAACTTGTTCATGTGCACGTACTTTGTACAATGTACATGTGATATATATATATATATATATATATATATATATATATATATATATATATATGAATGAGCTGGACTTATTGTATCCTTTTCTCTTTTAATCTCGGTACATTCCCCCAGCCACCCCCTACTCCTCCATCAACGCGTTCGAAGCGATCGTCCTTTTTTTCTTTCCGTCTTTCTCGTCGCCTTGCAAGGAACCGGGGCCAAGCCGCCGCGCCATAACAGCAGCTCTCCCAATGGTTTATGATTGGATCGTATACGTTTGTATTATGCGCAGTAATAACGTATATAGAGGTGCTCGCTGAGAGAGAAAGAGTGAGAGAAAGAGAGAGGGGGGAAGGAGATGTGTTTATGCGATTTTTTTAAATTTATTAAAGCAGGATGAGTCTGCGTATTCGCACCCGCAGAGAGAGAGAGAGAGAGAGAGAGAGAGAGAGGGTTGGGAGGGCGAGAAAGACTCCCGGGAGTTAATAAATATTTATAAACGTTGCGCATTCTACCGATTGGAGATTCCCCGCGTTATTATTAAATTTGGCGCAAATAAAGTATCGGCTGTCCAGGAAGAAAGGGGGAGAGTGAGAAAGAGAGAGAAAGAGAGATTTTAAATAGCGATTCCGGACTCTGCTATGTTTTATTATATATATATATATATATATATATATATATATATATATATATATATATATACCCGAACCGTTCAGGCCTGATCGGGTATGTAAGCGGAGGTAGTTTCGTTCCTTTGACTCGATGAAGGTGCAGAACGCGATGGTTTTTACGCTTCTCTCTCTTTTTTTGTTTCAAAAAGCTTTTAAATATTATGTTCTCTGTTTGCATCGCGGGAAAATATTTTATTCGCATATTTGCTATAGTATCTTTTCTTGTCAATGCGCTTGTTGGGCGCGCGCGTGCGTGTGTGTCATCTGCACTTGACCAATGAGTTTTGTTGTAGAACGTCAGTGATCATCATCGATCTCGCGCGGTCGATTTGTAAATTCGAACGTTCTCGTATTTTTTTTGGGAGGGGGCGGTGATTTTGAAATAGTCGAAAGTCTTGTTGTTTTGTTGATTATTGTGCGTAAGCGTTGTATGTACTTGTCATCGCGAAGAGTACATTATTATTGGTAAACGAACGTTCGATTTTCATCTGTACATTCTTCAGCATTCATTTTAGTTCGTGTACGGAATGCTGAGCTACTTTAAAAAATCTTTGTTTTCAAATAATTCGATCGCTGTAAGCGTTACTTTTATTCACTTCGCGTACTGCACAGTTAATAGGATGGGATGAATCTTGTTCAAAACGAACAAGATTAATAAAAATCTATGACTAGAATAAAAATTTTTTCATTGTTCACAAAATAATCTCATTGTTCATAAAACAAGTCGAAAACACTCAGCTAAGTCTTAAAAACTATTTCGGACATTTGAACAAAAAAAAACATTTGTCACTCATTTTCATTTTACGGAGCATTTTATTTGAATTTACATATTCACATAACTTTTGCATAAGCATATGGTATCAGAAAATGGTCTCTATTCAAAATCTGAAAATAATAAGAGTGACTCCCCCTAAATGTTACGAACAACGATTTTGATATAGAACTTGTCAATTTCAATTGAAAACACTTTTATTTGATTACCGTCGCTGAAACAAAGAAAAACTATCACGTAAAATTGATAAAAATGCGTATAGTATAAGCATAGAATGCCAATTTCTTGGTTCAATAATCAAATTTACATCAGACGTAAACAAATTGTCATTTGATTTTATATATAAATAATACCAGGCGCACTTATTTATGCCGATTATTGTACAATTTGATGAAACATGCAAAAATCCCTTGTAAAAAACAATACTCATTAAGACGTCTAATCGAAGAAAGATAAAAATTACACTTATATGTTAATATCGTCATGAAGTTGTAAATACGGTCATTGCATATATATACGAGCCTCTGTATAAAAATTTTTATTATGTTGGTACGCAGGCCCCTGAAGTACGATAAAATTTTCAGCAATATTCATTGCTTACTTTTTAAGTGGCAGCCGCTAACGTTAGACGTGTTTTTTGAGCTCGACGATTTTCGTTTGTGAAAAAAAATTTGTATTCAATTTTGCTTAAAGAATGAAATAAAGTGTAGTGAAGTTTTTACAATGTTAACAAAGGCGTATGGCGAGTCTGCTATGAGTAAAGAAAGGATTTATGAGTGGTTTAAGCGTTTTCAAGATGGCCGCGAAAACGTTGAAGATGACGAACGACATGGACATATACCCGGACGCCCAAGCACATCAACAACCGATGAAAACGTGAAAAAAGTGAAAGAAATGGTTATGAACGATCGCCGAATCACAATCAGAGAAGTCGCTGATGATGTTCGCACATTAGTTGGCTCATGCCATGGAATTTTTTCGCATGTTTTGGATATGAAGCGTGTGGCAGCAAAATTTATTCCAAAATTGTTGAATTTCGAACAAAAATAGCGGCGAATGGAAGTTGCTCAGGAGTCGCCAAATGAAGTTAATAACGATACAGAACTACTAAAACGTGTTATAACAGGTGACAAAACATGGGTTTACGGACATGATATCGAAACTAAGGCTCAATCGTCTCAGTGGAGGCATTCTGGATCGCCAAGACCAAAAAAGGCTCGACAAGTGCGGTCGAATGTGAAGGTTATGCTCACTGTGTTCATCGATTTTAATGGCATGGTACATCATGAATTTTTGCCACAAGGTGAAAAAAATCAATAAGGAGTACTGCCTACAAATTTAACGCCGTTTTCGTGAAGCAATCCGAAAAACGCCCGGATTTGTGGCACAACAATTCATGGCTTTTGCACCACAATAATGCACTTGCTCACACTTCATTGCTTGTTCGTGAATTTTTGGCCAAAAACATAACTTTAACGATATCTCAGCCTCCATATTCGCCAGATATGGCTCCATGTGACTTTTTTCTATTTCCAAAAATAAAGAGAATATTAAAAGGCCGTCGTTTTACAAGCATAGATGACATTAAAAGCAAATCGCTGAAAGAGCTGAAAGCTATTACAAAGATCGAGTTTCAAAAGTGTTTCGAGGATTGGAAAAAGCGTCGGCACAATTGCAGTATATCCGAGCGGGATTACTTTGAAGGGGACAAAATAGATATTGATGAATAAATAAATATTTTTTTCATGAAACGAAAATTCTCGTTATTTTTTGAACACACCTCGTACATATCACAGAACTAAAACACTCTCTCAGCATTGCCGGACAAATTCTCGAATACGATGGCAAGTGATCATTTTTTAAACAGTCCCCCCGAGGCATTATCCGCACCGATGCGGCTATAAAATGCTTCGACAAATAAAACAAAACAAAAAAAAATAAAGGAAAATCGTTTAGACAATTAATTTCAACCCGCTTAATATACGAGTCGTAAATTCAAAAGGTGTGCAATCATCCGTATCTCGTAAGACTGAGGGGAAAAACAGGACGCAACAAACTATACTTGTAACGATAATAAGGTGACAACGCGATTGTCATTGACGCGGTATTATAATCTTTGTCCCGAAGAATTGTATTCTGATAGCACGATTTCTCTGAACGGCAAAAATGTCTAGGGAAGACTGATAATTGTAGAAAAGACACAGTGAATGTATATATACATATATATATATATAATGTTTGTATAATAAAACGGTCACAATTATATAGCATTATAAGTAAAACGTTCACCGTGCGAACGGCGCTGGAGGTTCCTTTTACGCGCGAGCGCACACTCTCCATCTAGCGGTTTTTATTATATATTATATTTATATATCGGCGAATGAAAAGGCCACGCTACGGAATAAACGCATAAGGTCTTGGAAATTCCGTACATTTTTCACGGGATGCCTCGTAGGGCGGATACCTTTTTGAATTTATTTCGATAGGCAATGGCGCTTTTTCGGAAAATGAGAATGTTGGGTGTAACTTTATTTATTCTGTCGAAAGCAGTAAAGGCAGCTGTAACTGTGGCGTCGTTTATTGTAATCGATCGGCAAGTAATTACAAGAACGTTTGCATTTTTCCACGAGAATACAGTTGTGAGTACTATGAAAATCGTATTATCGCACTTCTTTAAGCAATATATATTGATAATTAAAGAATATATATATATATATATATATATATATATATATATATTCGAGTATGTCCTTTACGAAGCATTTACCATACTCATGTACGAGGAATAAGTTCCCTTATGTTTCGAACACCAACGAATCATTAATATAGTGGGTAACGACAGGTCAAATTTATCAATCTACTGGCGCTCTTCGTACAAGCCATTCCGCGTCTCATATTGAGCAGATAAATATGAATTCCCGAATTTAAGTCATTTTCAGTCACTAACAGTCGAGCAACATCATAATAAAAGAAATCTAAATCCAGAATGACGAACGATTATTTTTGTACTTTTATTTATTTCGAGTAAATACGGTAATGCTTTTTCATTCTAATCCCACTGCTGTAATGTCATATAGTATTAGAATAGTTTTACACGAATATAGCGACTTGATAGGCGATTACACGCTTAAGAATAATGCTCTAAATTATTAATGAGATGCAATCAATTTCGTAAATTCAAAGGGAAGCGCGACATATGTATTCTAATAATAATAATAATTTAATTCAAAATTAGAATTGTATATTAAGTAGGAGTGAGATTTTGGCCGTTCTCCAAGACTTTAATCAGTGTCTCGGAATGCCTACCGGAAGTCGCGATATGTATATACGCAAACGGGGAGAATCAAAGTTTATTCAATATTCTTATTTTAATTTATATAGCGAAAGGCCTATAAATTTTCATCGTTATATTTAATTTAATGAGTGAGCCGGGTGAAAGTTTTCTCACGAGAACCAGTTTATTGAATTTTTTTCGAAGACCAAGTAATGACTTCAAGAGTTTAAACAAAACAGAGCTTCTTTTTATTGTAGTTAAAGAGCTTCATTTTTATAGCTATTTTATCTTAAGTAATTTTTCCATTATTCCAGCATAACTTGTACGAGCAGTTATTATTCCTTTCAAATATAATGCGTAGGACTAATCTTTTCGTTCATTCTTTTTTTATTACGCGTAATTTTTGAACCGTCTAGAAGAATTTGATGACACAACTGGTGTCGCAATACGTTCAAAGCAATAATTTTTTTTATCTACAGCAGATATTGAGAGTTGCTAAAGTAGAAATAGAATTCTCACACCTTAATCATTCGTTTTTACATTATTTAAGGAAAGTTCAATTGTTTATTAGAAATCATAAGATTGTTTTTTCGTCGTTTATATATCATATCGATCATTTCATTTAGAACGAAAAATTAAATTCCATTTCAGCTTGTTACTTTAAAGTTTCATAAGGCATTGCGGCACGTATATTATTATTATACCAATATTTTCTGTCGATATTATACTTAAACACGTGTAGCATATGTCTTAGAACGTGGATAATTCGAAAAAATTCATTGATAACCGGCTTTCTGTTGAAAGTTACAATTGTACCTAGATACCGTGGCTATCTATCTACCTACTCGAGCCACTTTTCAATAGAGCGTGTAAAACAATAGCAAAAAAAAAAAGAGAAAAAAAACTGAATTTCCATTTCGTAAACGCAGTTATGTGGATTAAAAGCGTACGATTTATATCTTAGCCGCCAACGATTAAACAATTACACCCGCTTTCCGGCTCTTGCCGCCGACTTGACCGAGCGCGCAATCCGAATCGAATGATAATAACAATATGATAATAATAATAGGAATAATGATAATTATAAAACAAAACCGTCATTACAATGCCAGGGCGCATAACGCTCGACTCGCTAAATTTCAATACCAAGCACGGATGCCCGCGAATGCTTCCCGCGCGTCTTCCTACCGGGCCTCCCGATCCTCTCCCCTCCTCCCCGCCCCGCCCCCACACACATCCGAGATTCGACACTGTCGATACCACCGCGCTCGATACCCGAGGCCTTGGCGCGCCGTAGGAACGCCACATGGCAGCCGAAGTAGGTAGTGTAGGAGTAGCAGCAGCAGCAAGCGCAACCGAAGCAGAAGCAGAAAACGCCGAGGTGTATATATATATATATATATATATATATATATATATATATACACACACGCGTATATTATGCGCTCGCTCTTAGCGCGTCTCATATAATATACGCCAGTGGTATTATTCAAGATCGGCGCGGCGGCCGACGACCGGCTATTGTCGTATAATATCGGCGATCCGACCGAGCGATAAGACGGTGTGTGGCTCCGACGCGGGGCCCGAGACGTCGAGCGGCCTGGTCTGGCGCATCGACGGGTCCTGAATTTTCTATACATATATATATATATATATATATATATATATATATATATATATATGTATATGTATGTATGTATGTATGTATATGTGTATACATATATGGAGAGAGAGAGGGAATTTCGGCGCCGTACGTAGAGCGGGGGGGGGGGAGAAGGATTTTTTTCTCATTCACGGCTCGTCCCGTCTCTTGCATTGTATACGCGCCAGGATTTCGTCGGTGCTTTTATAAGCGCCGCGCCGCTCGTTTGGCGATTCGTCGCACGGGGGCGAGTTTTTGGCAGATTAGTACACTGTAAGTATAAGTAAGTACGACGCCGTGCGGTTTTTCGTGTTGTTTTTTTTTTTGTTTTGTTTTTTGTTTTTCATTTTTTTTTGTCCCTTCCGAGACCCGACCGACCGACGAAGGGTGTTGGGAGCTTGAATATTTTACGCGTACCGATCACCCGATGTGTATGTAGGAAATGGGTCTGTGATTAAGTGATATAGGTTTGGTCGAGATGATGGACGGATTTTGGAATATGAGCCATACTGGATGTAGATATTAAAATAATATAGATATGTAAAGTCCTACATTACAAGCGCTATTCATTTGACTCTAGACGGATGTACTAAGTTTTTCGTAAGCAAGAAGAACTTGGGGTTTCGTCGTTGCCTTTTGTTTGACCGCCCCCCCCCCCAAGAGTAACCCATAAGCCGTCTTTTGAAATTTTAAGTAAGAAACAGTATGACAAGGACATATCCGTCTGTAAGGAGAGGTTGAGACGTCCCTCGTTAGAATCCTACGAGACAAATACCCGATGATTCGCACTTAGGATACGACACCGGAGTTGTCACCTATAGATATTTATAGCTTTTAACGCGATATGAAAATCGCTGAGGTAATGTATAAGTCGGTGGCTATAACTGTTCGTACAAACGGCGCATCTATTTCTTATGGTCATCGTATGTATAGCAAACACGATGTACTAATATTACAAAATTACGATTAATATAGCTGACAACGTATAACTGTTAGTATCGCGAACAAATTTCAATGTACGTAAACGTGATTGATACTCTATTTTCTTTTTGCCATATCTCAAATAGTTAGGTAATATTTTTAGTTCAAAGTTGATATCGAATTTTCAAATAAAGTTGAGGAATTTTTCTGTAGCGGCTAGCTTAAAAAAAGAGACTTTAGAATTATTAAGAAATTAGATATTCGGCCTAGAATCCCACTGGGATATAAGCAATGATTAGCAGCTAATTAGATTTTCTCAAAATAAAATTAAATTTCCAACAAGAAATTCAGAAATTCATTCGGATTCCAATGGGATTCTATGCTAAATAATAACACTGTGCCGGTATAGTATATGTACGTACATATATACATACAGGTGAATTGCTTTTTATGACAACTAAATTATTAATTTAACTTTACAGCCAATAAGCTTTAAATGATATATCCTGACTTTCTTATAAAGGCAAGCATTGAAAAGGTAATTCTTCTTCGGGCAATTTTTCAATCCCACCTCGAGACTCGAAATTTCCGAGCGAGAGTCCAAAGCTTCTCTCTCTCTCTCTCTCTCTCTCTCTCTCGCTCTCTCTGACTTTCTTTTTCGTTGTTGCTCTCGCGGCCGTTGTTATTGTTGTTGTTAATAAACCATGTATATATAACTTACCTTTAAATTTATGTACCCATAAATTACTCGGAACCATAAAAGTATTTATCTCTTCGGTAATACGAGGAAGGAAATATAATTTAATAAATCTATAAGCCGATAAATTTATTCGTCCGTTTCGAGGTAAGCGTAAAGCCCCGGCTTAGGTGTATATATACGAGGAGCTACAATTAAAAAAAAGGGGGAGTGGTAAGAGGGGGGTGATAGGAGAAAGGATACCCTCGATATTGTCACGAGAACGATTAACGCCGAATAAATTCCGAATCATTGGGTCATCGAAGAATTAAGTAATTCTTAATTCGTTTACAAACTCGTATATCACACACACACTCACACATATATATATATATATATATACACACACGCGCGTTTCCCTAATAATAACGGCTCTAATAATAAGTCATCCCGGCGACCATATAAGTTGTCATGATAATAAATTTGATCACGAGGACCGCGCGCCCCGTTCGTCCCCTCGCGCGGCTTTTGTGGGCGCGCGCGTGCGCACCGCGGGGCTTAAAAACGATCTCTTGCTCTTCCCACCACTCGCTCTATCTCTCTCTCTCTCTCAGACACACACACACACACACACACACACACACACACACCCATCCGCGTTCCGGCACTCAAAATCCGAATCTGAAATCGTCATTTGCTCGTTCCGCGAACGAGTTGTATTTATTGGGCGCGAGCCGGAGCCCCTTTGGTGATTCCGGGCGCGGTACACACCTCGAGCCGAACAATCGGCTCGGCGGATTCGCGATGCTGACCCTTCCCTCGTCCCCCCCCCACCCCCACTCCGCGCCGTCGTCTTCCTCTCTTTCTATCTTCTGCCTCGGCCGTTCAACTTGGCCGTAAAGGGACGGAAGGGGGATGATCTCCCCGAGGGAGCGGGGTAAGTACGGTAAGGATGCGGGGGTCGAAGAACGCGCCCCTCGCGCCAATGGGCCGCCGACGAGGATCCGCAGAAGAAGAGGGCGAGAGCGTGGCGAATTTCCCGCGGGTTCGGCCTAGTAAGAGTGCGATGTAGTTCGTTGTCGATGTGGCGCGGACGGGTGCTGCGTGCGGGCGACCGATCGCGAAGGTCGAGAGCCGCCCGAGGACTGGTTGAGCAGACCGCGCGGTATTTTTGAATCGGCGCCGGAGGTTTTTGGCTTTCCGGTGGCGACTTTCACGTGATTAGTTTCTCCCTCACAAGTTCGAAATGTTATAAGGATTCAACGAAGCTAATCGACCATTCATTCAAATTGTTATTGGTGGATAAAAATTTAATTAACTGCGATATAAATATTTATCTATCTCTACTTAGATATTCTCATTGTTACGTTCACCGTAACGTTTTCACTGGTTTAAATTGATTTTTAAAATTTCTCCAAAAACAAAATCGATCGGCTTTGTCCACGATTCTAAAGTAACGATAATCTCGTAAAAGTAACGGTTCAAATTTGCGTTCTTCGATAAAATTGCTTGTAGGTAAAGGTGGTAGAATTGGGTGAAAAAGATTGAATGACTATCTTAACCGTGACATCAAATCATTTTCTAAGCTTATTTCATAAGTGGGACTTTTTTTTTTGTAACGACGTAAAAAGCGGAATATTTTACGCTTATGGAAAAAGGGACGATTTTTTCGCCCATTATGGAAGAATGGTCAGTTGATTAAAGGAAATTAAACACGTCAATAGGATCATGCATAATATGCGTGCTTTTTTGCCACTTACATATCAATGATCCTGTAGTGGATCATTTCTAATCACCTCTACAGGTATTGTCGAAGGAAATATTACTAAATTATTTCCTTGAATTAAGAAAATATTTATTAGATTTAAGATGAATGCATTTGATTTATGCAGATATTTCTTTTGCATTAAGCAATTATTTCCTGAATTTATCAAAACCGTTTTCTTCCGGTAAAACACGATCAATACATCGATTTGATAAAAAAAAATTTCATTCGAGTGTATCTATCAATTATTCCCATCGAACAAACAATCCGAGGAGTTACTTTAACTCCAAGCCCCCATAATAGTCTTAATGTAAATTTCACCCTATTGAAATTATCCCATTTAACAAATTCAAAAACTAAGCCTCGAGAAACCTTTAACAAATGCCCAAGGCCCGGATCGACCGTTCAATTATCTCGATCGAACGCCACAGTACTCGTATACGAATGATTTTCCCGAATAACGTCGGGCCTTGAAAAATCATTCGCAGATACGTTAAGCATTCGCGACACCTCGCATACATTTTCCCGCGCCCACAAAACTTTACGAAAATAACAGAGCGGCGGAAATCGTCTTGAAGCAGTAATGTACAACACCAAGGTAAATTTACGCGAGAGCGCAATAAAGTATGTAGAATACGTATATGAAGCCTTGTATTCGAGCCACCTCTCTCTCTCTCTCTCTCTCTCTCTCTCTCGTCTGCCCCCCCCCCTCCACACGGAATAAGATCTCGGTGAGGAAATGCCGGAGCGATCATATTGGCCCTTATGGAAAACGACATAAATATCATATACATATATATGCGCGAATGCTATACGGCGCATATTTCAACGGTACAACGAACGTAATTTAAACACCGCCGTCCAAATGCGATCTTGTAATGTAACGGTCCCGCACGATCGGCTGCAGTGTACATCGGAAGTGTATATGTATATATAATATATATATATATATATATATATATATATATATATATGTATATATATATATATATAGTGGCATGTTCGGGGATCGCCGCGAAAGCTCGCCGACGCGCGAACGCATCGGCCCGAAAATCCTCTTTTATATATATATATATATATATATATATATACAAGCGAGGCCCTTTCTCCCTCCCCCACCCTTCCTCACACTCCGCCGCCCTTCCACTTCGCGCATGCACTCCGCGGAGGCAATCCTTATTCGCATTTATCACCTTTTTCTCTTTCTGCCGTGGCTCCTCCTTTTCCGATTGTGGGGGCTACTCGTTCCGTTCGCCTCCGAACCCCCTCGCCCCACCCCGCCCCGTACACTCGATCTCTCGTTCCCGCATACACTCGCCTTTCTCGCTTTACTTTTCTCGGGGCTCCTTTATTTTTTCCCCTTCCTCCTCCTCCTTCTCCTGCTCCTCCTCCTCCTTCACCTCCTGCTCCTCCTTAACGCCGAGCACATTTTCGACGGGGCAACGAATGCACGCGCGCGGCCCGTCCCCACCCTCGTTTATACACGCATTCTGATCATTTCGCACGTGATGGTTTTTTGTTTTTCGCCTCCTCGTTCTTTTCTCTTTTTATCATTTTTTTTCTTTCTTTTTCCTCAACTTATTTTCTCTCTCCCAGCGCGTATTTTTCTTTCTCGCTTGCGCGCAGTGCTTGCCCCCTACCCCCCCCCCCCACCCACCGCCATGTCCCACGCTCGCCGCCGTCGTTTCTCAATCTCCCGACGTCGATTTCGCCCTACCTCAACCGCACCTCTCCCCCCCCCCGCCGGGCCCTTCGTCGCCCGGCTCTCTCGGCGTTCGCGAAATATTCTCGCGCGTCGTGAGCTCGCGCGCCTCCCTCGTTACCGCGAGGGCCGGCGGACGTCTCTCAAAAGAGCTTATTTCGGCCGCGCCGAGCGGGCCAGCGGCCGAGCCAACGAGCGAGCCACTGTAAATTTGCATCAATAATATTGAGAGGAATTCGTATACATATGAGTGCATACACACACACACACACACACACACACACACACACACACACACACATATATATAAGCCGCGCTTATTTGCATTTATTGTTTTCATTTTTTTACCGCTCCCGGTGAGGATGCCCGGCTTGGCGCAATATACAATGTAGAAAGTATCGGATTGCCTTGCGAAACGATACGCACCTGCGTCTAATAATATGACGATTTTATTACAAATTACGTTGACGTCCTCGTTACATCGGTCCTTTATCTCGTTGAGCGAAAATTTTCGGGAAAGGCAACAAAAAGCGGCTCTCTCATTGCCGACCCTGTCGTCAAGTGGAGGCGAGCGAACCGCGCTCGATTCGGCCCCCTTCGGCTTCGTTTTGGCCTTCTTTTTTTCATCCGCTCTTGCCCCTCTCAGCGTTCTCGCGCGCACCGTGCGGCGCGCCGGATTTGCATAAAACGCGCTTTAAACGAAAGCAGTTCGGCCGAACGGTGGTCCCGTTTCATTTTGCCAAAACATTCTTTCACTAGCGGTACGATAATTTCCGCGTTTGTGTTATTTTCGTCTCGTTTTCTTCTTTCGTCGTTCGCGAAACTTAATGGCGTATTTTTTTTTTCGATCGTAAGAGAGTAAAATATTAGTCTGAAAAGGCCAAATTCGACCCAATTCGATATTTGTATAATTGTAAATTGTATTCTCGAAAAAAAAGAACAGTGCGGTCGAATTTCAGAGGATTTCTTTGAATTTATCCCAACATATTATTTTCTGTCGTAACGATATATATATATATATATATATATATATATATCAGAAGCGTACAGAATCGATTTTTTCTCACTCAAAGGGCAAAATGCAATTTTGTACGTCTATTTTTTTCATGCAAGAAAAATGCATCGTTCTCTCACTGGCGAGGAAATGTTAAAGCAATAAAGTCGATACAATATCGTATCGCTTAATACCATGGGGATACGTGTTGGAGCGCGCTATTGGTAATTGTCATATTATAACCTTCGGATAGAAAAATATGTAAAATAAATATTTTTATATTCTTTTATTGATCAGCCGAAACTGAAACTAAAGATAACGAACTATGGTCCATGATTTTCAATTGCTCTGCGAGATAATAATTTCTTCGATATCAATCTAAGTACGTTGAAAAGAATGCGAATATTTCAAAATTCATCGATCAACAGTGGTTTAATGACGATCTTTCGAAAAGAGCCCGTCGAGCGAGCGAACGCACTCCGTATATTTTCCTTTACGGCGACAGACGAGAGCACTCGAATGACGAATTGCGCAAGCATACGTGTCGTGTATTCATACACACACACACTCACACACACACACATATGCGTTTAGAATTCGGAAAAAAGCATATTGAGCATGTATATTTATCATCATCATCATGCGTGAGAGCTTCGGCAAAAGTATATTGTGCGCGCGCGTATGCACGCGATGAATAGGGTTAAATTATTTTGTACAATTGCACGAGGGTGGTGAGTTCGATCTCTCCAGCGAATGAGCTTGCGAATGGAATAATATTATATATATATATATATATATATATATATATATATATATATATTTGCGTGTAACGAGCACATCGCTCGATCACGCTCTATAATTCTCATCGCAGCTCCTCAACGGACCATTTAGATTCTCGCATCATCGACGCTCTTCTTCTGCGTGCGCGTGTAATAAGGGCCGCGTCAAAAAGGTTTTTTTTATGTTTTTGCGTTGTTGCTCGACCTAGGGATTACGGACCACCTTGGAGCTGCGGCTCGCCCATTGAACGGCCGCCGGTTTGACGGATAGACGACGACTTTTCAAGACTCGCGCCTAAAAAAAGGGAATAGGCGGCAATTTAGCGCGTACACGCGTTGAACGCCTGTTCGCGGGCTTCGCGATTTTCATCATTTCTCATATTTTCGTCAATTTATATTCTATAGCGCCCCGCTGAACAGTTCTTTATTTCAATGGTTCGACCGCCTAATTTGATAGAAAAATAACTTTTACTGCCTCAGTCACACTCCTGCAGTCCGGAACCAGATAATTTAATGGAAAAGTTCTGAAAGTTTGCAACCTTACATAAGAAAACAAAATTTTGTATATTTACCATAAATACGCTTCGGACCAATGACTAATTATTCTTGAATTGTCAAATTTTACTTTTTTTTAATTATTGCTGTTCTATCTACAAAGGATCCATCATTCCATGTACTTTTTGTATATGCACTATTAAAAAAAATTCTTTTGAGATATTTCCCTCCAGATCGTACTTTCATCTATTATTTATAATTCGATTATCATCATATATATGAAATTGAATCGATTGGACCTTGTATATAAAGACAAAAATTACTTCTACATCCGTAACTCGTTTCTCTTTCGTAACAAAGTGTTCTCTTAATTGAGCTCATTAAATTTCATTAAAAGCGCGCAGGGTAATACGCAATCGGCGAAAGAGGATGGTGAAGAAAAGAGAAAGAATTGGCGAGGTTCTGCGAGAGAGAGAGAGAGAGAGAGAGAGAGAGAGAGAGAGAAAGAACATAACGTATATTCCGCCGGCAATAATGCTCCTTCAATTCGGCCAAAAATCGCAAGGCTACCTTCCAGGAAGGATTATCTTTCTCTCTTTCTCTCTGTCTCTCCAGCACTCTCTCTCTCTCTCTCTCTCTCTCTCTCTCTCTTTCTCACCCCTCCATTATCGCAGTCCGATCGCCAATTCAGAATCAATACTTATATACCTTGAGCTGCGAGCTTATTAATGAGTCTGCCTCGTTCCCGGCCCTTTATTACCGTTATTATTTATCACCGGCCTCGGCGCGGGTGCCGCGCGCTCTCGCGCCTCCGCACGCGGGATTCCCTCCATTTCCCGTTTCGTATTATATCACTCGGATTCCCCGCCGCGTACAGACGAAAGAGCGAGAGAGAGAGAGAGAGAGAGAGAGAGAGAGGCAGAATACGGAGGGAGAGAACAATGTGACCTTGCTCTCACTCCACACTGCCATGCCTCTTTCTCTCTCCCTCTCTCTCTCTCTCTCCTTGCGGTCCCTCTTTATTCGCTTGAAAACGCGCGGCAAATTTGCATGTGGCAACGGTTGCCGCCGCGGCCGAGCGTCACCGCGCCGCTCGCATCAAAGGAAGCGCGAAAAGGCAACGAAAAAAAGGGGAGGGAACGAACGTCGCAACAACGGCGTTCCGCGGCACACCGATTTTATCCCTCTTCCTCTGGTGTTTTCAGAGAGCTATTGTCGTTACTTTAAAAGTGTTTGATTAATACATATGTATATATATATACGCACACACACACACGCATATATATATATATATATATATATATATATATATATATATATAGCAGTCGAAATTCAACCAGGTGCATTGCATTTTACGAGAGATGTGATGTCGACGAATTATTTGAAATTCTTGGGTGGTTCGACCAATCGGGGGTGTAGGTATTATCATGTAAGCGTAAATATACATGTAATGTCTTACACGGGAAAAAATTGTAATGTGGCCAGAGAAAGACAAGTATTAAATTGTTATTTTGCATAATTCTGTAAAAAAACTTTATTTGACTATACATGCATGTATTGCAATTTTAAATATATCACAGAACTTTACAATGTCTTGTACAACGCGAGTGCCCGCATTGCGTAAAGCTTATGGCCAGACCTTCGGACCTTACGAAAACATCAACTGATCCGTTCAGGCGTGCCAGCGGACAATATCTGTATATATATATATATATATATACACACATATTCAATCGTAGACTTTCGGCCACGAGATATTTTTTGGTATATACTTTGGACCCTTCGCCCCATTTAAATTAATTCCAAAAGATTTCCAACGAGCGTTATAAACATAATACTTTTCTCCTCTCTCGCTCTCTCTCTCTCTCTCTCTCTGTCTCTCTCTCCCTCATTTATTCACGCGTATTCGCGAACAACAGCGCTCGATCTTAATCTTCGGCAGGTGTCGACTCGCATCCGCTTCGACAGTCGTGAGTGTATGCGGATGTATACGAAAAAGTGCCTACAGGCATTTAGGTATATAAGGTACGTCGACTAAGTGCCGAGCGTATGTACACGTAAGCGCGAGCACGGGGTATGCACATTGCAGAGCGACCCCTTATATATATATATATATATATATATATATATATATATATATGTACACGCATACATATACTCGCATGTCGCAAGCTCGCGCTACCGATTGGTCGTGTTCTGAATTTCGAACGCGCGCTCACGCACGCGTGAGTATGCATTTGATTTGGCTGTCCTGTGGGTTGTACCATAAATAACGAACCGCTTTGAAATATCATTATGACATCGAGAATTGGCGTGCGCGCGCGCGCGCATCTGTCGGTCCACATGGGTGTGAAAGATCAGGAATTTAGGTGATGCTGGAGCCCAATACGGAACGAACAATTGAGTAAATTTGGTAAGCTATTGATGTTCCATGGAATGGCACTAATCTCTCTGTGAGGACAGCGTGATCATTTTAAATACATACGTTCGTGATTTTTTTTTCAATGAAATCACTTTCGCATTTCGAAAAAAAACATTTGGGTTCATTAGAATTCTTTTGCTTTATTCCTATTATTTCAATGAACACAGCGTGAAAAGTAGAGAATTTCATTTAAAGCACTCCCTTGACTAAAATGCACTAATTTGCAAATTACAAAAAAGTATATGAATTAGACAATAATAAAGTATTATATGGAATTAGACAGTATAAGGTCTTACAACCTTGCTGGGCATAAGTTTCATGGAACTCCAAGTTATCTTTCTCAGTTTTAAGAGAATTCATCGCTCAAATTTCGTGGCTGCTACTTCAAAGACTAGAAAGATAATCGAGCTATTTACTGCTCCTCTACGCTCCATTACGAGCCGTATAGAATACCCTGATTTTGAATTCAGAGGATTTTATTCGAATATTTACATATGGAAAGGGTTGCAGCCAAACTTATCTCTCGACTTCATAATTGGTGTGAAATAAAAGCGCGAACTTCAGATTTCCTTGAAACCAAATTTTTTCTAAGGTATCTTGCATATTTCTAGGATCTCGTAAATAATCGCTGCATTAGACATATATAAAACTTCGAATAAAAGGGAAAATGAAACCAAGATAACATCGTTACCTCGTCCAAGCAAGCCTACCACTAAGTGAAGTCGGCATCAGAACAAGGTTTTATTACATAGTTTTATTACAGATTATTTTTATTAGATAGTTTTATTACAGAGGTCTCATAGTACATGTGCACTTCGTTCATGGAGCACAAGTAGACAATAATAGATTCCGTTCCAAGGATTCGAGGAAGTTAATTAAAAAATGAAGTGCAGATATTTGACGCATAGGGAATTGGCCTTTACACGAGGACGACGCATTGGTCGAGATCACGATGCCCATGAAGGAATTGTCAATCAAACAAGAAAAGGCTCCAATTGTTCAACGTCCCCTTTTTGGCTACCTGATCTTTCTTTTTAGTTCTATAGTCTCGAGAAAACATTTTAGGATCCTAGAGAAGGTGCAAAAACCAACACTGACAAGGATGAACGACAAAAGCGAAATGAAATTTAAATACTATTCTTAATAATGGAACAAACAATTACAGGCAATGGAAATGACGCGAAGATGATATAGTTATTTTCGAAGGTGTTATTTTTGGAACGTATCAACATTTTTTCAAGTTTTTACTTTTTGAAAGGGTTTCAAGGTATTCACTTGCAATAAATATGTAAAGAAAAAAAAAATAATTCGTCAAACATCTGACCGTGAACATGTGATAACTGAGCTATTCTAGCCAGAAAATCAGATCGAACGTCGTACTAATCACGCGCAAGTGAATTTATTCACGCGGCTTTTATCCACGAGAAAACGGAAAATATTACACATTTTCACTTTACTTCTCATGCTTTATATCAACATCGTACGTGATTCGACGTATTCGGTCGTCCTCGGATTTTCGTATTCTACAAATCACCGCACGTCCCTGCCGAACTTCCACGAAGCGAATAGCATCGTGCATGGAAACCGATATCCTCCGGGCTCCTGTCCGCGTGCCACAGTCATTACCCATATTACCGTGTCGCCCTATATATTATAAAATACCGTCGATCTCCGGCGAGCGCGCGCGCGCGCGGTTGTCCTCGAATTCCATACGCGCATAATTCTAGGGTCGAACGAAAAGCCCGCTCTGTATAAATATATATATATATATATATATATATATATATATATAGGCCTGTGTGTGCACGCGGTTCCCGCGGTAGTGCACTTTTTATCACGACCGTGTCGCATGCGCGGCGCATTTCAGTCCCGGTGGACAATAATTAAACCGACGAAACGAAAAGAACCCTTACCCACATCCGCCGTGCGTATATATATACATATATATATATACATATATATATATATATATATATATATATATATATATGGTTGGTCATTATAATACACGCGAGGTGCCCCACTGTCTATCTTGCGCAACGCGCGCGGCTGACTGGCCGCGGAAAAAAAAAGAACGGCCCGTCCGTGGAGGTCCGCGTGCGATCATAAACGTCGCATCGATTATTATTACGGATATGTCTATATGTACGCGCCTGCGCGTGTGT
>JACCIC010000045.1:0-32500 GCA_018907035.1 Sycobia sp. Sy_11 | reverse complement strand
GATCAATTTCGCCCGGCCATCATTATTCTTTAACGAAAACACACAGCTAATTCCATATTGCACGCCCAGCTGCCGTAGCGTATTATATATATATATATATATATATATATATATATATATATATATTTATATATGAATGCTTCCCGAACCATATATATATATATATATATATTAATTTTCACCAACGCGGGCTATATTCTTATATGAAACAAAGCGTCAAGGATAAAATATTAGCCCCCGAGCGACTCCGACTCCGCGGGGCGGGTAATTAATGCCATTATACCCGGTAATAATACAGAAGAATGGGCTTATCGATAAAAATCTATACGCGCGCGTTGCGGGCGCGCGATGCGCCCGAAGCGGCTAAAACAAAAACAAACAAAAAAACGATACAGAGACGTGAGAGAGAAAGAGAGAGAGAGAGAGAAGCAAACAAAGAGCAGAGGCAGAAGGACGGGCTCGAGAGACAATTCGAGCGAGAAATTTCGATTGATTGTTCAGCGAGTTTCGAGCGACGCACGCGCGGGGACGTAAGTGCGCGCGCGGAGCTGAAAAAAATGGCAGTACGATAAATAGGACGGTGCAGGAGGACGACGGCTCTTTGCGAGGTGCGTAACGTGGGAGGATTGGCCTCAGTTACCGTACACGACGTGCCAGTTCGCGATTACGACGACAGTCCCTAAGCGTGTATAACGAACTCGATCGTGAAAAAGCACCGGCGCACTGCGCCGAGCTCGTTAATTTATCGCGATTTTGTTTTTGTTTTTTTTTTTTTTTTTTTCATCGACAATAGGACTGCTCCGGTCGTGTAACGATTGTCTTTGTAGCCCCTATACGATGGTGGGGAGTAAGAAGGACGAAAGGTATGAGGGGGGGGGGTGGCGCAGTGACGATGTACCGGATCGCAGAAAGAATACTGTAATAATCGTAATAACGACGAGAGCGTTAATAATAATGGCAGAGCTCCCGATAAGCAGAACGCATCGGGTTCGCGAGTCTATATATTATTCCGCTGGTGATTTATGAATATATACGTACACACACGCACACACGCACATTTATATACACCGACAGCTGATTGATGATGCGCATGTATGTGCTCATTAGCTCTTTTATGCGTATTCTCCATTTTCGAACGTTCCTTTTCGCACCGATACATTATACTTTTTTTTTTCTTTTTTTTTTAACCTACTCTTATTATCATCCAAATCCAAGCTTGCACGGTGTACAGAACGTGGTCGCGCAGTTTACGAATGGCTCGAGATTTTCAATAACATTATTACGTTTTCTCCTCCGGTCGCTCAAACTGTCGTATTTTTGTTGTTTTGGTTTTGTGTTTCGCTTTGTAACGAAATAATTGATCATGTATTATAGACGTGCTTGGGATTCAACTGTCTCAGTGCAAAGATCTCAAGTAGAATAAAAAGTTCCTTATCATTAACGTTCCCAGTTTAATCCCGAATCTTGGCAAAATTCCAAACATTTATCTCGAGTCGGTATATTATTTGCGCGATCGACTATCCAAGTATTTACGAACTAGGCGACGGAATAATGCAACGATAAAAAGAATAAAAAAATTATAATTGTGTATATTACGCTAGAGGACCGAGGAACAGAGCGGTTCAACGACTCGTGTCGATCGCTCCATCGTCGCCAGTCGCGTCGAGATCGATCGCTCGCGTAACGGTCCCATATACAGGTCGATGTGTGTGTGTGTGTGTGTGTGTGTGTGTGCCTCCGCGCGCGTGTATTAATCGCCGCGCGTGAAACGAAATTGTATTCGGACGATTTGATGGCGGCGGCGAACAGTTTCTATACGCGCCACCAGAATTTTATGGACAATTTACAGCAGGATACAATGAAAAATTGAGAATATTTTTTTATTGTGTACATTGTTGCCACGAGCCACCTATTGGGTTCGTCGGCGACATTATAGTTGCATAACGAAAGCTCATTATTAATCTCTAATGATTATTAAAGAGGGTAAAATGTTCTTTATCTAAGGTATTCATATATATATATTATAGATTCACTATTAGGAATTACTTTATATATTATATTTCTCCCAATAAATTGAATTGAATTTAATTACGAAGTTTCATGAGAATAACGTTAAATACTTACTAATTTTGACGGAAAGTTGCGTGCGCGGGCAACGCCTGCTTAATTTAATACTTGAATTAAAATCAGTCGGAAAGGATTGCCATTACTCACCTGAAACAAAGAAGAGAAAATAATTATTAATTAGCTGTACGAGTCTATTCATTATGCATACCGTATTAAAATTATAAATCTATCGCGCGTAAGAAAAATAATATGGGCTATCGGTCGCCGCTGAAAGAGAGAAAATGAAAATTTTCGCCACACGGGAGACCGGGCATTAATTAGCCCTCTACGCCTACGTATCGGGGTTCTCGATCGACGCCTGCGCCTCCGTTATCGCGAGAATTCGCGCAGCCTCGGCCTGACAACCAGGGGACGAGGATCGAAGATTCGGCCACGGAGGCTTTCGCGACGCGCCACCCATTTCCTGCGCGCTCATAACCATTATACGCTACGCCCGAGTAGATATACGATAGGTGAACAGCGCGATCCGCCCCCCCCCTCCTGCATTATCGGCAATTAATACGGGGTGGCGATACGGGAAAGAGATCGGGACGCGGGGCAGGGGGGTGGCGGAACGAGGGGGAAAAAAAGCTGGCGAGCTGTGCACTCGCCGTCGTTTGGAGGCACACCGTACATACGTTAGATAGCGCTATCGTCGAATGCGCGCGCTCTTTGCGGCTCGATTGCTCGCGTATAATAGACGTTGTCTCATTGGGCCGCTCGAACGTCTCTCATCTCGGCTGCCCGTGTACAGTCGGCGCGCCGCGGCGGACGGGGCGGCAAGTAGCGCGGTAGGGATCTTTATTCGATCGAACAGTCTGTCGATCAACGTTTTAACAAAATTACCCTGAATCTCAATTTAAGAATGATTCAAAAAAAAAAAAAAAAAAAACAGCTGGTCAATGAAACGATCAATTTTGATCAATACAACGCTGCAAATATACGCGTTAAAAAACAGGGACTTCCCAAGTCGTGTAGAAATGGAAATTTCGTCTCTATTTTTTTTCTAAATCATTGTCATAAAAAGCGATAAAATTACAAGGCCATCGGTGCGCGAGTTGAATTATAGATAGTTGCATAGTATTGCATATTTATTTTTTGCATCAGCATCGAGGCATTTTGAAAAGCCAATTCAACCCAATATCTGCGATCGTTCGTGTTCCGATCGATCACGCGCAATTCACCGGTGAAGAAAGAGGGAATGAGACGGCGACAGGGCGAGGGACGAGAAAAAGATCTCGGAAAACACTCGGCCGATCCAGGACGATGCTAAAAGAGCACAGCGCGAAACGGATTCGGAGTGTCCGGAATGCGGCGGGTGTGCCGTGCGACTCTCCTCGTTTCGCGCACGCGCGCTCAGATCCCGCTATATATATATATATATATATATATATATATATATATATATATATATATGTAGCTAAACCGCTCTAACGTTGAACTTGATTGAGCGATCGTTCGATCGCGAGCTCGGGCTGACGCGGAAATACGTCACGCGTATTATTTGCCCCTCGTTCCAGATGGCACCCGTTCGGCCGCGAATGGCACTTTTTTCCTGTTGTTTATTTCTTCTTCTTTTTTTTTCTGTTTGTCTTTGTTTCTATTGATCGTCGAATTTCCGCGCGACCGGGATAGGATCGGGTCCCTCGTACACGGGTACTTCAGGCGTATTACGTAGATATCACGTGTTACAGATATTGCGTAAAAGAATGGGGAGGAGCTTTCGGCGAGGTGGATGATTCACCAAGGGAGGGGAAAAGGGGTGTCTCGAAGTCTTATCTACGGCCTTTGGCGACGCGACGCCAAGGATCGCTTTTCGTAATGGGTTGAAGCACGATGATAACGCGGGAGACGATTGCAAGTCACCGTTGGCTTCGCTCGATAGAAGTATACACGATATTTATTTAATACGTTTAATTTCGAAAAGATAAGCGCAGGCGTATTTTTATTTGACGATTGTAAAATTTTCATTGTTTTCCTTATCGACAGCAGCGGCCACATGTGTGTTATTGTTTGACCTATACCCGGTGTATCTGTAAAATGCGTCAGAACGAATGAAATAGTTCTGTTAATAGATAATTTAGCAATGCAATAGGGCGCGAAATTGAATTTTATTCGATGTCCGATTATAATCGACCTGTTATTAACAGCTACGTTCAGCTAAGATATAGATGCGCGCTTCGGGCTATCGCTGACCATTCTTCGTCCGTCCCACGAGACTAGTCTCTTGCAGAAATTCCGATAATGTTGAAGGGCGAAATCATTGGGACGAGCCGCTGTCATTCGACTTGACTTTCAGCAGTCTTATTCTTCTGAATTACGGGCTTATGAAAGAGTTCAACGCGCCGTACGCGATGTACGCGAAAAAGAGCTCGTCCGTAATGGGAAACAATGGGGGCATTGTAATAGTAAAACAATCCAATCCCTATTGTACATTATTCGACATTCCTAGTTCGTATTAATTAAGCTAACAATATATAAAGTTGTACTGTTACTCTAGCTATCTAATTTTCTATTGAAATTATCACTAATACCGTAAAAGCATTAACTATACGGTAATGATACAGAATTTGTTTGCAGTTTTCTTCTTTTTCACTTTGACTAATAGCCATGGTAAGCGCTACAATTATTACATACTTAAATGAAATTAGTTTTATATCATATAAAATATTGTAACATACATATATGCTACACTCGTGGAAGTGTATTTTTCAATACATATGGCCAAATTTTTGCAACTTTAAATTTTTGTATTGTCGTATTATTCTTATGTCGATTGTTGTAAACTAAATAGGAATGAAGTATTCAGAACTAGTAGAGACGCTGATAATGAGGCGAAGTGTCCGAAAACGTTGAACGAAGCAGATGCATAGATTCAGTAAATTTTGGGGAGAGGTCATTTAGATTATCTTTTATTAACAATACTAGATTGATGATTTTTTATTATTTTTTAGTTGTTTTTTATATTAGAAATTCTAGGGGGTCTGGGATAATCATAAACACGAACAGTCTTACGTTCATTATAATTATAATTATAATTATCATTTATAATGAGTGTAAGACAGATAAAAATATGTGTTATTTTATACATTAATAAATAAAATTATTGTGATTTAAGTGCAAAATTTATTTGAAAATATCATTTTTCGTCATTGACCGTAATGTTTTAATCTTAATTATATTTTATGTCTGTTCGCAACAATTACAAAATTAGGTATAAAATAGAGTATAAAAACGCTTCACAATCATGTCTTTTTTTCATTATCTAAACTACAATTCGAGTCGAATTCTTCTGTAGTAATGTCCTTGACAACGATAAAGAAACTTGATAATAAAATGTGTACACGGGCCACTACGTGGGGGGGGGGGCGAAAGCGCTCTTCGTTTTAATTCATGGGTATGAGACCCCCTAAATTTATGAAACCAAGATTCTTTCAAATAACTTCTGATAAAAAAAATAAGAATACATTTTGCATCAGACCAGAGTTAAAAGCTTTATTAGGTGTATATTCAGCAAATCTAAACAGAAATACGTTAAAACCCCACTATGATGATTCTTTGCACTAATAAAGGCTAAAATTATGATTGAAAACCAACAACAAACATATTGTCGAGAGAATCCCGGGCAGATTAACTTTACATATAGTTTTAAACAACTTTTCCAAGTTATAATAATAAAACTCTTGTTGTTGTGCCATAATTGCAAAGCCACTGTTTTCAATGGTTCTGTTCAAAATTTTTTTAAGCTAGTATAATCGTCAAAAAAAAGTACTTGAAACCATTTATATGTCGGTAATTAATATTATAGCAATAAATATTGGTTGAATAAGTTTTGCAATATACTTTTGTAATTACTAGTTTTAAAATTATACCTTAAGATTGTAATTAAAGAACTTGAAAAGATTTTAAGCTTACCCATCCAAATTTTTATTTATTTTGTTCAATATATCAGAATACCAGAGTTCCAATATGCCCATATGTTTTATGTAAGATTTAATGAGATGAAAATCCGAGCCCGAGCGAATTTGAAAACAATAAATTTTAACGAAATATATATACGAAATAAGGTAGATAGAAGTGGAATAACAGACATGTAGATTCCTGCATTATCGCGCGGTGAATCTAATGACGACAAGGACGTCCTCGACTCAACGTTGGCAATTGTCACGTACATGACGCGATAGCGAAGTGTCGGCAATTTGGCGATAGATGCACAAGTTGGAAAGAGCCTTGGCGTCGAAAATGGAAGGTTCCGGGTTCGATTCCCGGTCGAGTCCAGAGGTGCTCGTTTTTCTCCAAAATTTTTCCCGTATATTTAATTACAGAAGATCATCCACGTAACGCATTGTTTAACATAAACTTGGTTAACATATCAAGGCTAGTGACTTAAAACAAAATTACAAATAATATTTATAATTAGTTAGAATTTAGTACAAATATCATACATTGTATTTACATCGTAAAAAATGGATTCATCAGTGTATTATTTTCGAATTTTTCTCCCTTCCATTTCCATACAATATAAAAATGTAATCCTGATCTAAGTCAAATGTCTCGTATAATTACAACGATGTCTCTTTCATCGTTTTAGTCAATAGCCTTGGCAGCGAAGGTATTGTCGGTGGTTACCATGCACCGAACGATACATTCAAGTATGTGGTCACTCTAAATAATCGCAAGCTAACTTCATTCGGGATAATTAACGTGATACAATGCACGGGGGCGCTAGTTGGCAAACGACACGTGGTGACGATCGGTAGCTGCATTACAAAGCAATATCCGAATGGAATAGCATTGGTGGGATGGTACAGAATCGCCATGGGGACTCGTGACTTCAGATTAAAAAATGCCCTCGTAATCGAAATCGAAGAAATTTACATTCCCGAGGAGTACGATCCTGTCACGCACGTGGCCGATCTTGCTGTGGTCAAGGTATGTATGAATTTTTGCATAATATCAAATGCAAAAGGCATTCAAATGCTAGCCTTTTATTTAAAACTAGCGATTTCAACATAATTCAACTAATTTTCGCATTGAAGCTCAAAAAAGAATTGAATTTCGACGATCACCCTCAATTGGAGACAATTGCATTGCCGGACGAAAGCACGATCGACGAGAATATTTTACGTGCCAATGTTTCCGGCTATGGATGTCATAAGTATAATATCAAATCTGGCGTTGGAAAAACTAATTACGAACTGAAATATTTAAACGTGAACGTTACGAGTATCAAGGAATGCAAATCCATATCGGCATATCCTAGCCATTCTCTGTTATGCGTCAGATCCATGCCTGATCTTCCTGAGCAGCAATGGGGAATTTGCACAGTGAGCGATTAAAATTTTCAATTCCATTTCTTTAAAATTTTATTACGAAAAGGCTATCAGTGCCCGGAATTCTATATCTAGAATCTGTTATTTATAATTTCTAGTATATAAGCAGAATTGTCGTTGTATCCTCTATTTTGATGATGGCTTGAACGGTTTTGTTGATAGCTTACATGTTTCCCGCCATTAACAAGTGCTAAAATTAGATTAATATGCGATTCGTCTATCCATTTCGAATTTTAAACCTCTCTTTTCGATAGCCTTTCATTAATATATACATATTGTTTCTATAAATCTTCATCAGTACTTTCAAATGAATATATCATTTTATAATAATTGCAGAATGAAATTGGTGCTCCACTCGTATACGATGGAAAACTAATTGGTCTTGCAAATTCGGCTCAACGTGATTGCGTGGATACTATTAAACCAACACTGTATACTAGAATTAAACCGTACGTCAATTTTATTAGAAGTATCATAGAAGACAAACCACCGCTAGGAACGCGTCATTGGAGAAATCCGTATGATGTATAAAGCTTGTTTCTATTGCATATACCTTGACTCAATTGTTCTAAAGTGTATAAAAAAAATTAATAAAAATGTTAACTTTTTTAATATGATCAAGTATCCAAAAGTATATAGCAGCTGATTTAAATGATGTAAGTATATTTAATATGTATAAGATCTAAGCTCAGATCCAGTATTCCAAGATCGTATGTCCCACTACTAGGAAGCCAAGAGGATATTTAACAATTAAATTATTATAATATAAATATTTTAATAGATTACTATAAAATAAATATTAACTCTTTTGCATCAATATAGAAACAATACATATTATGCGTACTGACATTTATTTTTTTGATAATATATGAACGGTTAAAGCTTAAACTTGTATAAAGATAAATTCAAGATAATTTCCATGATTAGATATGGCACCTATTCTTCATGTTATACTGACTCGCGAATAGGAATAATATATCCAATAGAGCTTGAATGGGGGTTGTGCTACCTAAATGTTTTGTTTGAAAAAATTGAAGTAGAATCTTGTTTCTTAAAACTCTGAAGTCAGTGAAAATATTAACATTTAAATTGTTACATTTTATTATTATATTTGGACTGAATTCGATTCGCACTGTTACTAGAGCATTTTAAGTAGATAACTGTTTCTCACAAGTGTTGGATTGATTGTTTCAGTTGTAATAGTGAAATTTTTAACATACAGGTATGACAAAGCTCTGCATACGGTCTCAGTTGAGTCAATTTTTTTTTCATATTTACAACTAAATCTTCTTTGAATACCAGATCATCACTAGCGGCTATTCGGCTATCCAACAATACTCGTCTCCAGAGGAGATTACGTAAAATTGAATGAGCTGACGCTATTAGTCAGACAGAAGAATACTTCAGTTATTTTGATTTAAGATTAATTTCAACAGATACTCCATGAGAGATGAAAAAATGCTCGTAATAAATGATTAAAATAAAGAATTTTCATAAAAGTGCACTAAAAGTTCTTAAGATTTTATCACATGCTTGTGTAAAAATAAACCAATTCACAAGAATTAAGGCAAATTAAAAAATCCATGTACAAAAGAATAGATACACGATTGAAGGTAAATACTAATCAAGTTGAAGTTATTGTACTGTAATTCATCTCCAGTATGAAGTATTAGTAAAATGTAACAGATCAATTAAGTAGGGCAAATTGCTATAGCTCACATATTGGTTTTTACTGAATTTATAGTTCTCAGAAGAGTTGTTTATGTTCATTCTTAAGTCTCGCATATTGTGATGAATAAATTTGTACTATTTAAATGCCACCTTGATGAATCATATTAAAATATCTTCGTATATATATATATATATATATATATATATATATATATATATATATATATATATATAACATAATATAATTTTTAATGTAAAATACAACAAAATGCGAAAATTATAAATAAATAAAGAATTAAATTAAACATTTTTAAAATAATTCGACAACATAAAATTATAAGGCTGAAGTTTAGAAAAGAAATCAAACATTGGACTGGCTCATTTACTTCATATTATTACACGTATCATTATCACGTAAGATTGGATCAAGCCGTATTTATAAATCGTATTTTAACGAAAACTATGCATTTTATTTCTGTAATAACTATGGCGTTATTATGATGTTTTTATTTTGCTTTTCATTATGAATTATAATAAATATTTAGCAATTTTAAGAACAAATTCAGGAGAATTGATTGCTTAAAAGATTTATGGGATCGTCGACTACAAGTATACTCAGAATATTTTACAAGAGTGTGATAGACACGTTAACGTTATGTTAACCCAGAAATTATCAAAATAGGTTAAGACTCCTTGCTGGAACTGAAACATTGCGTACGTATCATGCAGTAAATGTAAGTTTAAGCTTATGTAAGTGTTTATGTTTATGAATGAGAAAAAGGTTATATTCTTAGAATATAGCTATCGATCGACGTACACGCGATCAAGTCGATGCTGAGACTGCCGGAGGTCTCGCACCCCCGCTTACAAAATACCTCGGTTTGCTACCTCGGTCAAAGAAATCCTTTTGTGCCTTAGGCTTTTCCCCCATATCATACTCATCATACTTTGCCTGTCATTATTAATATCTATGTGCCTCTACCTATTTCCAAAATATATTTGCACTCTCCTAATGTGCTTTTCTTTGGCATCCTAATTTAATATATTTATTACGGTATATATTATCAAATTGTCTTTCACAAAATGTACAAAGTCATTATTTACGATTTTCAGTTACCGTGTACAGTTATGCACTTTACATTAATAGGGAATCTGTAATTGTCTATCGCTATATTCGTTCTATTTCACAGTCTCATTGGGAGAGTCATACGAATGAGACATACGCCATCGTCGAAGAGTGAGGTTTGAAGTACATATATGATACCATATATTAGAGTACAATTACGATTCTATGTAATGTATTATGTTATTACATGCATAGCATATCTACTATTCATAATATATGCATATATTAAGAGTACAACTGCGAGTAAAATGAGTTGAAGAGCCATTTTCAAGGATGTATGCTAGAAAAAAATTCAGACTGTCACGATTCGTCTGGCGATCGATTTCAATGTACAAATTATAGCCACTATAAATATGAATAATAAAGGGATATGTAATCTTGAACTACCAGTTAGTGTAATTGACATAGTTAATTGGTACATATTGAAAACTTACATGAAAGTCTAAAGATGTTACATCGACAAAGCAATCCTAAAAAATTAACAAAATTAATAGATGAACCAGAAATGGCGAGGAAAATAATTAAATTTAAAGTTCAAGAAAAAGATAGAGTAAGTAAAATGAAACAAATGTCAGAGTAAGATTATACACCTCATATTTACGGAAATATTCACATTCATCATAATTACAGTCACGAAATCCATAGCTTACATTTACGCGATTATAAACACGACAACCATCGGTGGATGTTTTTATGAATAAAATCTGCTGCGAACCGAGTACGCAAATGTTTGTATCGTTAAAAAAAAGTGCAGAAAGAACGTGGCGATTAACTTTTGTCAAGTGGATTTAATATGATAGTTTTCATAATAGTTGACTTAGCGAAGAGCGTTTATAACTTACTGCATTTAAACGTATAAAAAGTGCATATTAATAAGAATTTTTGATGTGTAAAATTAATTTTATATATGTATTTTATATATATCTTAATTATATATATATATATATATATATATATATATATATATATATATATATTAATTTTATATATGTATGGGGACGAGTATTAATGAATCAATATAGTTGGAATTAGAATTAGAAAATGTTTTTAAAATTTTTTTCGATTATATCATTCATTATGTACACATTTACATTTCAACATATATCTATTTGTCGGCGTTCTTAATTATTATTTTATCCATTTCAATTTAAATTCGAGTTCCATCGATCAATCTGTTTTAACCTCGAATCCCTTTGAACGCCATGAATGCCAACTGGTGGCGTTCATTAAGAATTTATTAGACTCAATAGACTGAAATTTTCGTTTTTTAGTTTTTAACAATTAATTGTCAGACTGATCAAGCATTCGTTCATTAGTATTGTACATTATTCCACATTTCTGATCCCCGTACTTCATTATCATCTAAACTGATCATATATAAAGCCGTACTGATACTGAATCCGTCTATTGTCTTATTATAATTGTCAATCAAACTGGAAGAAGAACTATGCGATAATGTTGCACCAAATTTTAGCTTTTTTGCTATTGATTGCTTTAACTAATAGTCATGGTAAGTTATAATTATTGCTCACTTCAATTTCATTTGCTAATATAAATTATTCAAGGTGGTATAGTAGTCGATTTTTTCTGACTAATAAAACTAATACATACTGTTATAATATAAAAAATATTTTAGCATACATATGCTAGTGATTCATAAGCATAATTAAATACATATTACTAAATCTGTCTGATTTTAATTTGAACGATGTCGTGCTCTTCATAGATTCATAAGTAACATTATTGTAGTTAACGCAAGGAAAGTCAATGTTTTCCCGTAACGATTAAAAAATTGCCGTAAAATTAACTATATCGATATAATCCTTTACAATTATTTTTTCTTTCTTATTGAATGAATTTTTTATCATAATCTATAGCAGCGGCCTTGGAAAAATAAAAAATGAGATACAGACACGTATGTCTTTTATACAATGGTGATTACAAAACTAAATTAGCGATTGCATTATTTACGAAACTGTGTATAATTGTTTTATTGTTTTGGATATGACAATCATCTTCTGATAAGATATTGTTTTTATCATAATCGATAAAATCAGACCCTAATGACACATGTGCTTCTTATGAGAATTAATTCATTTGGATTGAAAACATCACTTGGCGAAAACCAATTTTTAACGACTCATACAATATAAAGAGTCGTATTTAGATGTTTTAAAATGAATCATTTTGAGTAATATGTCGAAAGTTAAATTAAACAAATAGAAAAATTGAAATCGAGCTCCTTATATATATATACAGTGTGTGCGCGTTTGAAAAAACAGACTATTTCATATTAGCTATAATCAGTAGAAATATTAAAACGCACAATTTGTTATATAAAATGAATCCTCCAAGTTTTTAATGAAAGTAAGGGTGTTCATAATATGAATTTCACATAAAAGTTAATGTATTTATTATGTCTCGAATTGGATTTGATATATAGCTACGAAGCTTGAGTAACGGTCCAATTTAAACGAGAAGTTTATTAGTATATTAATAAATTTATAAGTCTTTTTATTATGAATTATTTCTCAAATTCTATATACGAAACAATGTTATAAAAATTTTTACAAACACACACATATATATATATATATATGTGCAGACATCTCATATTTGAATTTTGAATTAAAAAAATTTGATTTTTTTGTAGTTAACAGCCTCTATAATGAAGGCATTGTTGGCGGCTATCATCCACCAAGTGGTACATTTAAGTATATAGTCACTCTAAATAGTAATAAAATGAGTCGATCGGGTTTACGAACTACTATACAATGCATGGGTGTGTTGATTAGCAAACAGCATGTATTAACGATCGCCAGTGGCGTGACTAAGAAATATACCCACGAACTAGTTTTAATGCGATGGTTCATAATCTCCATGGGAACGCATGATTTCAAGTTGAACAATGCAATTAAAGTTGAAGTCGAAGAAGTTTACGTACCTAAGGAATACGATCCTCTTACGCACGTAGCCGATTTTGCTGTGGCGAAGGTATATGTATACATTATCCTAATTTTTGCATATTATCGAAAGCAAACAGTTTGAAGTCTTACATATTGTTAATGGAAATAATTCAACTTGACTTCGATTGAAGATGAAGCAGGATTTCAATTTCATCCACTTTCCGCAACTGGATAAGATCGAATTACCAGACGATGACACAATTGATGAATTTATTTTGCCTGCCGATGTCTCCGGTTATGGATATTATGAGTATAACTTTGACCTTGGTACAGGAAAAAATGACAATGAGCTGAGATATGTACGTGCCAACGTTACAGGTATCGATGAATGTAAATCTTTATCTCCTTATCCCGGCGACCATCTATTATGTGTGAAATCGTTGCCTGAAAGGCCCGGACAGCCGTGTGGAATTTGCAGGGTAAGCTAAAATCTCAATTGGACTTCTTTTCTCTCTGTACTCCAAATATATCCGTGACAAGAGTTCTATATTATACCTCCTCTAAGGTTTAACGACAGTTTTTCATTTTAATGATGTAAAACTTAGATTTATTACACCAAATCCTCGTCAGAGTACCGGATTTACACTTTCGACCATCATTGAGTTTAAGTATTATTCATGGAAGCTTTTCTATTTGTTTGGTAGTCGGTTTGGATGCTTTACATTTTTGACCGCTTAAGTGTTTTGTCTCAAATGTAATAGGTCCCAAATATAATAGTGACGCACCCTGTGCTTGTGAGGTTCTAGGAAAATAATATTAATAACTAACTTAAATTAATAGGTGTTTAGGAAATATAAGCACCGTTTTAGGGTAACGGTAGAGCCCCTTTACTACCGAAAAGGCGTTGCCTCTAATGTCTTATATTGCTATTCACGATCAAGTTAGTTCATCAACATCTATAAGTAAGCCATGCATTCTAGTTTATATCACCATTTTTTTTACAATTTCTGGGAATATATTTTAAGAGTTGTATTAGTCACGTACTGATACCGTTCTTGGAGGTTTTATAAGCCCACTCACTTACCACGATATTGATTTGTTGTCAATATCTTTCAGAGGCTTATTTTAGTCTATACAACTTGAGGATACTAGAGAGGACAAGACGAGACGAGAGAACGAAAACCTTCTTATAAAAGTGATCTATTTTTTTATCATACATACTGGGCCTTCTAAACTACACAGACCAGTTCAAAATACATTTTTTGCTGACACAATTATAAACTCGAACGTACAGTCAGAAATCTGTCGTTTAATCTAAGCATTACTCGATATATTAAGAAACAATTCTTTATTTTTTATCTATCTAAAGTGGGCATGTAATAAGGATGTCAGAAACATAAAACGTTTTGATTTAATTTTTTTCACTATTTTTTTGTCTATCATTATAGAACAGTGATACGTACTCACTTTGATTTTATATATCTCTATTCACTAACTTTAAATTCATTAAATTTTGTCGACATATACTATGTCTATGTATTTATATGAGTATTTGTAAAATAATGTATCATTTTCTGATAATTGCAGGACGATCTGGGTGCTCCACTCGTATACAATGGAAAACTAATTGGTCTTGCAAATTCGGCTCAAGCAGACTGTGTGGATAGTATTAACCCGGCTCTGTATACAAGAATTAAGCCGTACGTCAGTTTGATTCGTCGCATTGTGGCAGGAACAATACCGCCGGGAACGCGTCGATGGAGAGAGCCCCGCCTAGGATGATAGCTGCATATATTATACATACATTTTCTTTTTTATCTATATTGCAAAATGTATAAATAAATAAATGTCATTCAAGTCTAGTATCCCCAAATAATAAATTATATCGTTAATGGGTATCTGGTATTCGCTAAAAATCTGGTATTCTGTTAACTGAATTTTGGTCACTCTACTGGAGAGCACTCTGCGAATGCCTTTTCTCTCGTATGGTAATTATTGCTTTATCAGAAGAAGAGATGTTTGTATAAGTGTGAAGAGATAAAAAAGGGTAAGTGGCGATCTTCGAGTTTGAGTTTTATCCTTCTAATATTCCAAAAAGGAATTACATTCCATATTAACAAAAAAATTTGACTTTTAATAACCTTTTTAAATCTAAAGATGGACAAAAAAGGCTCAGGCCATCTGATGGATTCTACGGGAGAACGAGAAGTCATCTACTTCTAGACGTACGAAAAATATTAAACAATGAAGTAAATACTTAGTAGATTCAAGTGGTTATTACATTTGCAGATAGAGAAGAAGACATATTAAAAAGGAATACTACGAAGAAATTAATTTTTACTTAGTACTACGTAGAGGAACGAGCTACCGTGTTAAGTAACTGCTAGTTTAACTGACTATGCAATGGAATATAATTGAATCTTACTTTTTTTTATTGAATGTATTGCTCAGTTAGAGTCTGCCCCCTTGAAAAGTAAACAATTTAGAAACACGATTCTACTTCGATATTTTGTTTACGTTTTTTCCTTATTTATATTATTCATACAATCGTTAGTATAATGTTATACAGCATTGCGTAGCTGATTGCATCATAGCATTGAGAGTTCTCCACTTTTCAACTTCGCTCCTTAAGATGCGAATGCCTTCAAAGACTACATCTATAATGCTTTCATGCATTTATTTTTAATTGTTATCTTACTTTTTTTGCATCTGTAGAATTACGATTATTACAGACACTTTAACACAGAGCTACAAACTTCGCGGGAACTGGATTAATTCGACCGCGACATTTTATTTGCAATTTACTTAATTTGAAACAGTAGAGATAAAGGAAAGAAATTTCTGCATTAGTCTGAATGTATTTAACATCACTAAAGCTAATGTTAAAATTTATTTTATAGATGTAGACGAGCAAAAGATAAATTTTTCTTGATAAGTTCCTCTCATTTGCCAGTAATAAAAACAAGATTTCAAAGTGTATTCCATGACATATTTAGAGAATAGTATAAATAGAAGCGCGTGCGCTCGAATTTTCATTATCAGTTGTTCGGAACAAATTAGCTTATCTTTACGTAAGTTGACATTTCATTTACGATTATTTTTTTTAACTTGGAAAACGTTATAAAGTATAATATTATTCTATATTTTATGATAATTTTTTGCTTTTAACAATATATTTCGTGGATATATTTTTCAATTTTTTATTAAGTTTTGTAAAACAATATTGATAAATAAATTTTTTTATAAATCATCTTGTGACATCCCAGAAATATTAACCTAGGGAGCTGTCATCGTTGATTTTCGAAAATTTTAATAATCAGTTTTAAAAATTAGCTAATCACAGCTGATAATATAGTTTGGACGTCATTAAAAAAATTAACGCGTTGATCGTATATTGTATAAATTTCATACTTTCTTCCGTTGTAACTGCCTATGTATTTGATGAGAATAATATTTTTTCAATTTTTTCTTGTTTTGTGAACTCGTTTCGTGGATAATTTCCACAATACTCATTTGTAGTTTTTAAAAAAAAGTAATAATACAAAAGGTAAATATAGGATAATAAATACGTATTTTTCTGTTTATATATACTGATTTACTAACGCTTGGAAATTCCATGCAGAACGGTGGTTTGTCTGAAGAAGCCCAAGATCTTAGATGTCATTATAGATTACGGGAAGTTTTAAAAACTATTCGATCAATGAGTTTGCGTTCTCATCCGCGTTTATAGTTACGGACTACTGGCTATGGATTAATGCATATTTTTTAAGCTGGTTTTTATAAAATATTTTCAGCAAAAAATAACCATTTTTATACAGTAATTCAGTGCTGTAAAAATAATTATAGCAGCAGAACAAATTTATACATGTAAATTATTTTTCTTTAAGCTGTTACTACGGTTCTCGGATCAAAATGATGCTTGCATTGTTCCTGTTTGCACTTGTTCTTTTTCTGCTCCATTTGCACGATGTAATGGGCGATTGTGAACCAGTTTATATTGGAGAATGCCCTAAAGCGGGTAAAAAAAAGGCTTGCGAAAGAATGAAGAATTGCCATTGCACAAACGACGTTTGCACATGCCTAAACTGCTAGATCGTATGGGGCAATTGTTACAATTATCTGCATTTCATCGATCGGCATTTCTCTCATTTAAATGAATAGGGGCTCAATTAAATGAATATACTCTCCTCAACAATGAAATTATAGAAGAATTGATGTACATATATTAGATTTTGAGTGTAATATTGAGTGTAATATTATTATAGTAAATATTCTTTAAGAGTTATGGCTTATTTTATGTAAAAATTTCAGTTCAAAATGCATTTCGTCTAATACACACACACACACACACACACACACACACAACACACACACTATCCAGTAATTTAGAAATATATAATTGCAGTGGAATAAACGTAGATTTCATATAGATTTTATTGTCTTCCGAATTCCCAGTTTGTCCGCGAACATTTGAATTTTGTAACTGAGAGTAATTGAGAAAGTATTGGAAGGATTAATGTGAAGGATATTGTATTCTGTGTACATACTGTGAAATGATAGAATTAAATAGATCATTTAAATACACGTATTCGTTATGGAATAAGCCGTATATAAAAGTAAATATCCATGAAAATAAACAAAAAAGTTTATCTAAATCAGTGTAATAGAGGTAAGTTTAGAAAGTCAAGCTATAGGAAACATATAGTAATTTAATTATTGCACTGCTATAAGAAACGAAAGTAAGCAAAGACTCGTTATTTGCATTATTGATTTTATAAAAATAACGAACGCAGAATTAAATTCTTAACATAAATTTAAAAAAAAAAAAAAACCGGAATCCGTAATAATTTAAGCTTCGAGAAGCTCCAGAGAAGCTCTATTCGATGCTTGAATGCTATTCGATGAATATGCTGTTAAATATCTATTAATTTTTAATTAAACAATTTTCGCAATAATCCCGGTGCTAATTTTATCAGAATATCCAAGAGACACTCAGGAGCAACGGAGTAAATTCAGCAGTAATTATCCGTATATATAAGCGACAATAACCCACTAACCACCCCGCCCCTCCCTCGCCACGATAAAGAAAGCATGCAGAAAGCAAAAATTTTCACCAGCGTCGTAAACCCGCCGCGTTAGTGTCTCTCGCTCGGCAATTTTTTTTTTTTTTTGTTTTTTTTTTTAACGTTCGGCGTAATAGTCCCGCGCCACGTTTTCCTCAACCCCTCATCCACCCCCTTCCACGATCGAGCTTTCACCGAGTGTATCGTTATGCGCCAGCCGGCCCGTCCGCGCTGTGTACATATAAGCATGTGTGTGCATCTGTACACGTTTCGTATACCCGTGCTTCGTTAATCCTCCTCCGAGGAGTGCGGAGAGGAGATCGCATCGCTTCTCTCGAGTATGTATATATATATATATATATATATATATATATGTGTGTGTGTGTATGTGTATGTATGTATGTATGTATGTATGTATGTATGTATGTATAGAACATCGCTCGGATGGATGGACGGACCGACGGACGGGATCTCATGCGCGCTTGATTTGCTCCGCCGCGATGCGCTCGCGAGGAGAGCGATCGGAGCCCTTCCCCCTCACTCTCTCTCTCTCTCTCTCTCTCTCTTTCTCACACACACACACACACGAGCTCTGGTAGTCCCCGCGGAATTTCGCGAGTCAGTCTTACCCCGCATCGTACGTCTTCCTGCTCTTCTTCTTCTTCCACCTTATTTTTCTCTTGTTGTTTTATGGTGGCCCGCGCGGTGCCGATGTTTTTCCCCGTTGGCGCTTGTTAACACGGACATCTTTCAAAACTAAGCGTCCGCGTTCGGCGCTCTTTAACGGTGCCGATGCTTTGGTGTCGGGAGCTGTGGTCGAGGCTATTTTATTATTATTTTTTTTTCGGACTCTCTCTCTCTCTCTCTCTCTCTCTCTCGTATTCTCTTTTTCGCGTCGACGCTTCTGGTCCTCATCTATTTTTGGAGCTTTTCGTTCTTATTTTACGAAAGAAAAAACAAGCGAGGCAAAAGAAAACCACAACAAACAAACGTAGAACTAATCTTCGCTTAACCCGTGTCGGTTTTATAAATACAGACATTTTATTTTCAAAATAAGAAATAGTAGACGAGGAACTTGGACAGGTACGGGAACAATTTGCTCAAATAGCGATTGAATGAAAATGAGGTTTGAACCTAGTGCGAGGGGGTTTATCGTTAGATAAAAATTTATCGTTCTGTTTTTAAGGAATCATACTGAAATAGACGAAACGTAAGCGGTTGAAATAATTGCAATCAGTTTGCAAAAATCGAATCATAAATAATAATATTTAAAATGTAAATAATATTGTAGGCAATTGCCATAAATAATATTGAAATTTAAAATCGTTTCAAATTCTACTTTTCAAGTAATTGATATCCATTAATACATTCGAAAAACGACACTGGAAATGCTGAAATATTTTGACCTCTAATTATTTGCACAATGATTTAAATGAAATTTTTCATATCATTATTTTATAGCCCTTTTTCATACCATGACAACTCGGATATATTAGCTATATAAGTCACATATAGAGCTTTCGGTAAGCTTAAATAAATAAAAAATAATAATAATAATAATAATAACAACAATCTAGACGAGATTCGTCGACTATAAATTCGACCCTTTTAAACAGAGCATTGTCCTGAAAAGGACGCACCAAGTAAAACGTACCAGATCGCTCGGCCTCGCTTATAAGTTAAAAGAAAAACATTAAATAATCACAGGCTACTTTTCTAAACAGTTTTTACACCGCGACCACGTCAACTTTAAGGGATGCACGTCCTTTATTTTTACCGAGTACCGGCATCTCGTTACGCACATCTTCTTTTCTCTTACGCACCCTATCTGTCTCTCTCTCTCTCTACCCCTTTTCCGCAAGCCAGGCATGGTGTAGGAAAAGAACGGTGAATCTAAACAAGGAGTCGAGTGCGCTTTGCGTATATTCCCCCTCCACCTCCTCCCCCGCCCGAGGCCGTGCTTGTTGTCCTTTGAGAATCGTCGACCTCCCATGAATTATTCACGACGCGAGGATTTACCGGAATAACTTCCCACTCCCGTCCCGTCCTTACCGCGCTCGCTCCCAGCCCTCGCCCAATACATTGGGCTTTCGATTTAAAGTGAATTCGAGCCCCTTACGGCGAATTGATAAAGCCTCGCCGCGCTCGGTCTAATGGGGCGCGCGGGGAAGGATCTTGGCCGCGCGATCGCGGCCGGCTCATCGTAAGGAGGGAAGAATGGCGCGTCGCGAAAACGCGCGCGACATACGACCTCGAATAATGCGGACGCTTTCGCGATCGATCGCGGTGATTTGCGTATTAGAAGACAAAAAAAAAAAAAAATAATAATAAATGCCAAATTTACCTGATGCATTCAGTGTTGCTTGGTTTTTTACTTTGTTAAGGAAGCAAGATTCGTGTAATATTTCTGATATTGGATATTAAAATGTTTAGAACGTTTCTATAGAGGCAACATTTCTAAATGTAACAGAAATTGATGAAAGCTTATTTTTTTAATTTTATAATAGAGGGTTTACGGATTTTTCATGTTTATTCATTATGATTCTATTTTCATCGTGCGATGTTATAACATATATTATAATAAAATAATATAAATATCATATTAAAACGTAATATAATGCAATCTCAATAATATAATCAAATGTACTAACATAGTTGTTTGCTTATATTAAGTTTCCTGTATTATATAAGACATATGTTATTTACGAGAGAGATGTTTATAATATTTAGTATATATGTGCGTCATTTTAGCATCTGTTGATAGAATGCATTTTTATGATATAGTGGGCACAGTTTCGTACTCGCTCCCTAATTGATTGCTTTAACTGCCATCGCGGACAAATCCAGTGGGAGAACAGAGTCGATGCAAGTGTCGTATAGTTCTTTATTCAAGGGAAAAGATTCAGAACGGTTTTAGCTAAGCTGCAGTGCAGGTCGCGTTTTACGCGTTGACGCAATAGTCCCGAAAAGTGAACAAAAATAAAACTCTTTGTGTTTGCGATTTGTGATACGCACCCGTGGCCACGTGATAATTACTGTATGCGTGTTTCTCTTGTATGAGGTGTGCAAGCGATATCTTCAAAGGTAATCTTAAGGTTGATTTTGTAACCGGCTTTTTTCCTCCATTCAGTTAATGGAGGTTTTTTTATGCCTAAATAAAGACTTTTGCAAAGACAATATTTATACTCAATTGATATAGTTTTATTTGTTCTACTGAGTACACCTTTCCAGTTTTCAATTTAGTATTTTACACATAATTAAATGAACAATAATATACGATACATATCTACATATAGCCAATTCTATGCCCATTGGGATGCTTAAATATCTAAGAAAAGGGAGTGATTTTTTTAAATCCATTTTTGTACAGTCTTATCTTTCACATAATTAATTGGAGTTCGCATTACATTTTTCCGTTCGAATACGTTCGATCGAAATATCACGAAGGCCCGTATTATTAACTTGATCTTCCGTTCTTAAATTAAAATGCTGTATTTCTGTTGAAAAGAATTTTTTCAATTTTTTTACCGGCATATTTTAATACGCCTTGCCGTGTAAATTATACAGTCGAAAATCACAAATATCTATCTATAAACGTCAAAATGATCAACTTTTTATATTCTTTCGATAAAAAGAGAAAACGTTCTTCGAAACAAACAAACAAGCCATATCTCAACAGAGCTGCAAAAAAATTTTCCGCAAATTAACAAAAGCAATTCGGCAATATATAATATCCTTATCTTTTTTATATTAAATGATCGCGAGCCGCGACATGTCGATTAATGATACTTCGTGTATAGACATGCTCATATATCTGTATATATATATATATATATATATATATATATATATATATATATATATAACGGGCGAGGCGTCAAGCCCGAGCTTCTATATTCGTAAAAGAGGCGCGCGCGTACGGCGGAATTTTACGGACTGCCGGAGATCGCGAGGTGGAAGAATTCTCGGCCGCGTCGTTCTGACGTTATTAAAGCTTTATACGGAGACGCGGCGCGCGAGGACACGGGGATAGAAGCGATATTCTGGCCGGCTGCCAGAACGCAAACGCGGAGAGGCTCTTGTTTCCGTATCACCCTCAACCTCTCCCTCTCTCTTACTCTCTCACTCTTTCTATCTCTCTCCAGTCTCAATCTTTCAGAACGATCCCGCGCGTTTTACACGCGAGAACGCGTCTTGTACACGTGCGCGTATACATTTGTGTGACAAAGTGTTTTGCTTCTTTTTTCTTATGTCCTTCTCTCGCGTCGTCACTCACCTCTCTCTCTCTCTCTCTCTCTCTCTCACTCTCTCGCGGTACTATATAGAAGAGCAAGTGCGAACGATCGCGTTACTCGCATTTAACCCGTCCAAGAGCCTTATAATACAGAGTTTTGGCATGAAGAGTTCGAGTCTGGCGCGCGGAGAATAACAAATCGGGCAGGTCATCGGCAGAGGGGCTTCGTCCTATGATGTGGAAGCTATACCGTACACGACGATGCGCTAATTAATCTAAGGCAGACGGCGAACATATATATATATATATATATATATATATATATATATATTATATATATATACATAGCGTTCGGAGAAGGGAAGTATAATTTATGTGCTTTAAGTATCGAGCGCGCGCTATAGACGCGGGTTTCAAAAATAGATATTGCGTTTACGGTACATTTCTCGTGAGCGAAAGAGAGAGAGAGAGAGAGAGAGAGAGAGAGAGAGAGGAGAGAGGGACTGAGGAGGAAAAGCAGGAAAAAAATTAAGTATGTGAAAGACAGGTTCAAAAAAGGAAAATTACTTAATTAAAATACAGTAAGCTGGATCGTATATCCATCATCCTCGGCCGGTCTTCGTATAACATAATACCGATACAATCCCCTCGCCCGTCCCCCACTCCCACAGGAATGCGGCAAATTACGAAATTACGAAATTATTGATTAGAAAGAAAAGCGGAACTTTCACTCGAAAATCGTGCCCCCCTCTCCCCCCTCAGCTCCCCCCGCTCATCATCCCGCGCCTTCGCGTTTATCCACTCGCGCTTGCCGCCGCACTGTTGGAATTTATCGCGGTTCATTTGCATGGCTGAACGTAGTAATATAGGCTTCTGGCGATTTACCGCGCGCCCGCGCACTTATATCGAGGGTACAATATATACACGCGAACACCGGATAGAGCACGGACCAGATGCTTAATACATACATATATATAGTACGGGCAGCAAAATTTTATATTTTCAGAGAATATAAATGTCGAGCCGTCTCCACCTACCCCGCTCCCCTGATTTGTCGCAAAAACGAAACGATATATCAACCCCTGAATGTACGATCTTGGCCAAATTTGGCGTTGTTAAAATGTATAATACATATTATATTCACTGCAAACATAGGACATATTATATCTGCTGCCCTGTATTTGCTTATATACATAATGTGTGTGTGTGTGTGTGTGTGTGTGTGGTGTGTGTGTGTGTGTGTGTATATATGTAGAGAGAGAGAGAGAGAGAGAGAGAGAGAGAGAGAGAGAGAGAGGGAGAAGTAATGCTTCTGCACATCCGTAAACATTCAGGAGATGACTAGTGTTTAACTATCTTTTGGAACATTTCCCACTACAGTACCAAGTGTACCTTATAAAATGGGTTGGAATTCTTTCCCCCGCACGCAGTTATATATATATATATATATATATATATATATATATATATATTGCGTATATAAATATTTACACACACACACAAACACGCGCGCGCGCACACACACATATATATATATATATATACATTTATATATATGCATATATTTTTAGGACGTGTTGTGGATCTAGATAATATAGAACACTGAGACTCGGCGAGCTTGTGCGTCAACGCAAGTTACAAGGTATTTTACGTCGGTCCACTACGTATCAGCATGTCTGTCGGTCCGCCACAATTAACGGACAATAACGGACACCCTTGGCATGTGCAGTCCTCGCGTACCTTCAAAAGTTTTTACGTCGTCTCGTCGTGTTCGTATATATATATATATATATATATATATATATACTATATATAGGACATACACCCAGCAGCCATTCAACCCTCTCGGTATCTTATCCCCCTCCCATCCTCTAGCTACGGCTCGTGTAATATGTTCATCAGTTTGTGACGGCGCGCCGGATCGGGTGATATACGCGAGGGCTTGTATATAGTATAACATAGGACCTCGGGACGATGTTCTCGCTGGCTTACCCTGCTTGAGACGTTATACACACACACACACACACACACATATATATATATATGTACGTATATATAATAATATATATATATATATATATATATATATATATATATATATATATGTTTGTATATATGTATATATATGTAATATAGAGGAGAAAGTTTGAGTGAGACTTCAGTCATAAACGTATATCGTGCACATAGTAAAGAGGGCATGGGGGAATCTCCTCCGGGGGGAGGAGATTGATCGTGTAATTCTCGCGAAAAACGCGCGTCCTCCCTGTCCATCTGCTGAACAAAGCATACGGATGGAAGCCGTCGCAGCGGGACCATCGCGACCGTATTCCTATGGTCATATACATATATATATATATGTGTGTGCGTATGCTATTTATGAAATATCGGTACGGGCAGATCGTCTATATATACATTATGTTGCGGAGAAAGATCCTCTCCACCGCCTACCTGCCTCTCTCTCTCTCTCTCTCTCTCTCTCTCTCTCTCTATATATATATATATATATATATATATATATATATATATATATCTCCTTCCTTCTCTCCCTCGTACTATCTTCAAGATTAAACCTCGCTTATAATAGGGTTGGAGGGAAAGCGCGGTAATTGACGGTTTTCAAGAGTGGCTGATGGGTGAGGGAGAGGGTAGGCAAGGAGGTGAAGGGGGGATGACGCGACGACTGGGTCGGCGCGCGTGTTTCGGGGACTTTCCTTGATTTTTCCGCGATTGCCCGGTCGAACGACGGAGTGAAAGTGCCCTTCTCATTATCAAGGCGGCGCGGCGATCGGAATTTTCGCTCTTGTCGCTTCAGGCATACAGGAGTGCGGCCGATGGGTGCAGCCCCGCCGATGTGCCGTCGTCGCTGGGTTCGAACTTTCATCGATCGCCACGGGGCGATTACTATGCGCGCTGCTGAAATGCACATATTTGTATAAGGTTGCGAATCGAATATGCGTCAAAGAGACCCCCCTCCCCCTTCCGCGATAAGAACAACTAATTAAATTTAATCGACCTCGTGTGCCGCCCGCCCTTCTCCTCCTATATTTTCACTTTTACCCATCCTATATATTATCTATATATATATATATATATATATATATATATATATATATTGAAGCCGCTAAATAACTGGCCTGCTGGACTTGCTTGCCGAGTATTATTCTTATTATTGTGATTATTATATATGCTTACACCGCATCTAGAAATTCGCGTCACGTACATATACACAGCTTGAACGGACTACAGCTCGGGTATTATATATATATATATATATATATCAGTGCATAGACGGTCGCTGCATTAATTAATCACGCCTTATTATTTGATCGATTATATTTAGCGCGCTGGAAGTAACTCCGGATTATTATATACGCGTATACGTGTATGCACGGCGGAGCGACGGCGGCGACGCGATCCGATCTCGGGCTCGTTATCATATCGGTATATTGGGCGCTTGCTCGGCGACTTTATTTGCAAATTTATCTCATTGTCATGCGGCGGCTCGATTTAAATTTTCTCGTCCCTCGGCCGTCCGCTCGTATAGAATAGTTTTCACGCATTGATGCTTATAAGGAATGGGCTGCCGGATAAATTTAATCTAATAAACGAAATTTATCGGCGATCGCGATCGATGAACGAAAAGGAAAAAAAGAAAAACACAAATACGTTGGAAAAAAAATAGAGATAAATAATTTCAAAGAACCAGTTATATCGATATTTGTCGAGCGACTCTGGTAAATTAATGAGAATTTCCGCGGGCGCGTGCGCGCGCTCTATTAAATTATTGTATCGTTTGAGTGTCGGCTCGTTAGCACCCGGATTGGCTTTGGTTATGCCTTTCCAATGCGCCCGCGTTATTATGTAAATATTACGAAATGTTGAAAAAATATTTTTAAAATTTGCTCTTTCATTATTTATATAAGCTATGACGATATAAATATATCCGAAAAGTAGTTTTCTCTCTAGTCAGATAAGTCTCGCATTCGAGCCAAAAAGCACATCTGGCGATATTGAATTTGAGAGATAGTAAGCGAAATATGTATATGAATAAAATGTTCAGTTTGAATTTTATGCGTAATTATAGATCAAGTAATATATTATTATAACAGATTCGTTAAGTCATAAACCTGCTTAATGCATAAATGTTCGTTAAAAAATAATCTTTCCGTATTAATTGTTATACATTTAGTAATTTAATAGAATCAATTCATCTTTAAAATAGCTTGTTGATAATTATGCTTAATATAAAACGACACGAAAATTTCATATAAAAAACACGAGAGTTGCGGCTCATAATTATTCGATCGCGAAATAAAGAACTGAATTATATTTGGATTTATTTCATCGATAATTTCACGTGCCATCCCCAACGCTTGCCGAGATGGAAAAACGCGAACCTTTTACTAAAGCCGTATTACTTCCGCATAGATAAACGATAATACACTTTGACGAAGCTGAACGTAAAATTATTATTTTGCAACCGAGGGTTTTTCTATCGTTCGGTAGCGCGATTTGGTATTAGGGGAGGGAGGTAAATTCCGCGAAATTTTAAAAGTAATAAAAGAATTTTATTGCAATAAATTTAAAAATTAATAATACACTGAAACGAAAAGGTCTAATATGTAATGTGTAAATGAGATTATTTATAACAATTTAACGTGCCTGAGAGATATTTTGGAATATTTCAGTGAAAATGATAAAATACAGCTAATAATCTAAAATACATTATCAAAATTCTGTAATTTTTAATAATTCCAAATTTTTTATAGCATTTGCGTCAAATAGTTTTCCCCACACATAATGGCTGGCATACGAGACGACTTTTTTGAATAAATTATATTTTTTTGCTCGGATAGATGGCAAATAGCGCTATCGACATGATTTCTTAAATAAGCATGATTCTGATAAATGGAGTATATATTAACAGGCTCATATTATGGAAGCGATTAGGACGAATTAACGTTTTTATTGTAAACCAGTTTAAGGGCTAGAAAATTTCAAATTTTACTTTATAAAATCTTAGTTTTATAAGATTACAGGAACTTGTGCTCAGTAATTACATTCGTCAATCAATTAAATTATATTTTATCTCCAGTGAAAGGAACGTATGTGGGGTACGTACAAATATTACGAATAAAATTATTTAAATATTATTAATATGTTTATAAGAATTTTTTTGTTCATTATGTTATTCATTAATAAATTTATTACAATAAAATTGTTCCATTATTTTATGAATTTCGCGAAAATTTTCCCCCATTCCGACTGGCGAACGGTTGAGGTTTTTACATTTCAATTTCATTATACGCAGTCATTCGAGCGACCGCAAAATGAATGATATTTAACGATATTTTCTTTTCAATATAAATATATGACATTTAATGATACATTCTATTCTAGTTAAATCAAAAAATTATCTCAGTTACATTGTACTTATGATTGGATAATATTTAAATGTATTCGCACATAGAAAAGGGGGGGGAGGGGTGGTGAGCCAGCATTCGTGGCATCTCATCGTTATGTTCTCTAACCGTGTATAAAATCACCCCTCGCCCGACACTGGCACGGTGCGTGCGCGCGCGCGTTATTCCGACGAAGCGATCGCCGGTAATCGCGACGCACAAAGAGGCGCTGATGCCCGACCCCACATGTACGCAGATGCGTGTCAACGGCGCTAGCGCGACGTCGCGCCACGTTTCGAGGCAGGTTACAATGTTATATACGTAGCCGGAATTAGCTGAGCGGCCGGGTCGTAAGTTTCGCGGAAACGGCGGCGGATGGCCAGCCGGTACCACGTGCGTTATAATGGAAATGGATGGATAGGGGGTGGGGGGGGGGGTAGCAGTAAGTCTCGTGGGATCGTACGGGAGATATAGGTGGATTGGACCGAAGCGTTGCATGGGCTAGATGGAACTTTTTTCTTTTTTTTTTAATGCATACCATTATATACAGATCAGCGACGGGTTTGTTCAAGCGTACGATTTTACTTTTCGCCTTCACGATTTCCATAGTAATTTTTTTAAATTGCACAGATATATTTTCGAAATTTTAGAATTTTTTCCTCATTGTTTTGTGGCGTCTGTAAAAATAGAAACAAAGCGAGATCGTTTTGAATTTTTTTCCATAATCACGAATAATATTAAATCGCACGTTTTAAATTTACATTAAGATAATACGCGTCGTTATTTGAAAGTAACGAACATTTGCGAAACGATCTTTGCCACTGTTGACCTCTGTTTTCTAAATAAAAAGCGTCTAGAAAGTCTTAACTCAAAGACTGACCGAGAATTTCGTCTATACATGCGCGCACGTTCATCGCCAATAGCGCTCGTACATCTGTATGGAAAAACGCCTCTCTCGCGCATACCCAAGCGGCGTCCTCTGATCCATCTTATGCGTATAAATTTTTATACATACATACATATACATATATATATATATATATATACATATATATATATATATATATATATATGGTCATATGTATGACAGCGGAGAACGCCCGCTCCCTCGTGCGTGCGCGCGCGAAAAAACCCGGCGGCGACGTCTGAGCGACAGGACACACGGAGGAAATGTTTCTTCATCTGCGTACGCACACCGGCCGTCCCATGCTGCCGATCTGCGGTCCCCTTCGATATATATATGTGTGTGTGTGTGTGTGTGTATCGACGGCGAAACCGATCTCGCGCCGCCCGCGCGCTAGTACGTCCGACGCATCGGTCAGTCACTGGGCGGGGAAAGAAAAGGGCGAGGAATGAGAAATCGCGGCCCAATGTCCCGGAAAAGGAGAGAGATAGAGAGAGAGATAGCGAGATTTGCGCGTCCATGTGAAAGACGCATCTATGCATAGTGGCCGATGTGGAGGGCTCGACGATGTGCCGCGCGGTATCAACCCCCCCCCCCCCGTCCACCTGACGAGATCTCACTCAGGCCGCTTGCATCGCGCGCGCGCGTACGCCCGTATCCTCGTGCTCGGGAATGTGTCGCGGCGCGGTGACGTGGACGCACACAGGATCGCGTCGCCGTTGGCGACTGACGCGACGGCAGCCCCGACAACGTACGATCTCGGGAAACAGTCGATATTTTTGGGACGGGCGTCATTGTTTGAAAGTTGAGGCGACTTCTCCTTCTTTTTTCTCTCTCTCGTGTTCGCCATCTTTTAGCGCGACACTTTGTTTATTATATATATATATATATATATATATATATATATATATATATATATTTAAAGAATTCAAAAAATTATATATCAAACATTCATTTATCCCACTCGAGTTGAAATATCGATTTTTTTCGATAAGTTTTGTTTTAGGAAATGAGGAAATGACATTTTATACATAGAAATGATAAGCGTCACATTTAGATTATATTATAAAGCAGATATTTTTCAAAATTATGGATCAAAGCAATAAATTAATAAATATAGTAGAGATTTATTTCGTATACTTGTTTCAATATTTTTTCATTTACAGGAATGAAAAATCGGTGAATATTCGCTCTTTGTGATCTTTCACTGTCTGAAAAGTCAGGTTATTCCATGGGTCATACGCTATTGGGTAGGAAAATTACGTTGCAGCACGAAAACACGACTTAATGTTAATGACGGATTTTTGGGAATAATTAATATGTTAATTAGATCGCAGAAGTTTAAGTTTATATGCTGATAGTCTTCAACTATCATTGTTTTTGGCATTAAATTCCTTTCCAGTATCTCATACTTTATTGAAAATTTACATATTCCAGCTCGACTCTTTTATAAATTCTTAAAAAAAAAAAAAAAAAAAACGTCCTCAAGCATCACCGATAAAACACGCGTCGTTTAGATCATCTTTTCAATTTACATAAAAAGTATACCCGCGAACTTTCATTTAAAACAATCTTCTCGCGTTATTTTTTTTTATACAATAATAAGTTTTAATGCTCTTTCGGCAATTTTTAATTCGAATGACTTTGCCGGTTTCTCGGCTTCGAGAACGCGCATCTCTCTCTCTCTTTCTCGCTCAAGCTCCTGGCGCGTCCCTCGAACTGAAGTGGTAACACCTCTCCCTCCTCGATCCCTCGCACCGGCGCGGCGCACGGTAAAAATGATAAGACAGTAAGCATAATCTTTGTCGACGCTTCTTAAAAATATTTTATCGGATCCCGTAAAAGCGTTTCCTCTCTCTCTCTCTCTCTCTCCCTTTCTCTCTCGCTCATCTAAAAATTTTAATACCCCGGGCGCGTCGAGAGTCGCGTCGTCCTGGCCAGCGTTAAACTCGTAGATAAAGAAGCGCGGCAGTAAAAGTCGTAGCAGTTAGTCTTAAAAAAAAATAAATAAACGAGAAAAAAAATTGAAAAATGAAAAAAAACCGGAGCAAGAAGCTTCTCACCCGGCTGCTTCCTCACCGACACCCCTTCCCACACTCTCTTTCTTTCCCTCTCTTTAAAAAGGATATGTATGTATATATATATATATATATATATATATATATATATATATATATATAACTCAGCAATAAAGAGCCTCTTAATCCTCCGAAAAATGCCATAAATCAGGATGTCGATAGATAATACATTCGTTCGTACGCGCCGTTTATACGACTCCTCGCGCTCGCGCTCGCACGCGAAGATATCGCGGGCCGAAGAAAGAGCCCCAACAGCCCCTCTGCTCCCTTTCTTCTCTCTCGCTTTCCGGATTCCTTTGGTACGTACACACACGCGCGGACACACGCTCACGTACATACAGATGTATACGTGAGGTTGACGCGTATACCGCGGGTGAAGACAGAGAGGGCACCTTTCTCTCACTCTCGTGAACGTGAAGTGCAATATTCCTCGTACGCCTACGACAGGCACCCTCTGAATCCCATCATGAAGAGAGAGAGAGGAGAGAGAGAGAGAGAGAGAGAGAGCGAGAGAGAGAGGGAATGCGGAGGGCCCTGCGAGCCGCGCAAGAGGGCCGTAAACGTTATGTTATATAGGCTCGAATGTTCTCCGCGTTTCCACGCGTAGTCTGTATACATATATATATATATATATATATATATTATATATTATATATATACATATACATATATACTATCATACATACACAATGAGAAGGCAGCTTTTGCCTCCTACATTGCGCTCTTGCGCAACTCTCTGCCGCGGATGCAACGAGGCCCTCTCTCGGACTCTGTTTACGTGGCCGTGGTGCGTTGGCTGAGGAGGAGTCGCGAACGCGTGGCTGCTGGTGCTGTTGTTGCTCCCGGAGTCTTCTAACCGGAAAAGAACGGCGAGAAGTTAACAGGGCTGCCCGCGTACACTGTTTACGAGAGAGAGAGAGAGAGAGAGAGAGAGAGAGATAGAGAGAACTACGGTTTTTGCTGGAGGGGGATGGAGGTGGGGTAGACGGTGGGAGGATCGAGCGCGGAGGGACGGCAAAAAAATATCGAAGTTTTTTCTGCCCCCTCCCCACCTTCCCGCCACCGAACCGATCGCCCTATCCTTGTGGGAGCCGACTTAATCCCCGCGGACCGCGAGCAGTGCGGCGCGGGCTCGCGGGGGCTCGTTACTCCGCCGCAAATCTCGAGTTTAGCGAGCTTCTGATGACATGCAATTTTCCTACCTTCTCCGCCTCCCCGACCTCGGTATTTTTTTTTTTTTTTTTTTTTTTCTTAGCGAGAACGCGAAAAGAGGAGCTCTCCGGGGTTGGATGATCCGCTTATTCGTAGAATTTACGAAGAGTCGTACGGGAGTAGTTGCGGCATGCCGAAAAACATTCAAAATTGAACGCGGCTCGTGAAACGGAGCGCGCGCGAATGTGTTTTTTTTTTTTTTTTTGAAATTTGGAAATTATAGTTAGTGAAAATGGCTTTACTTTATAATCCATGTTGAAGTCGGAGTGTTATTGTGGTTTTTTAAAGTACTTAATTAATAGTCTATAAGAACGAGAAAGTTTAGTTCTCCTTTGAAATCGCAATCATCCGTCAGTTCCATTCAAGTGTATTATTTTGATGATGTAATTTGCGAAAAACATTGTGGACAAATTTTTATAAGAAATTTGTTTGTTGAATTGATTATTCCATTCTCGTAGCTCGTAT
>JACCIC010000450.1:5000-27573 GCA_018907035.1 Sycobia sp. Sy_11 | reverse complement strand
TCGGCTGTTTTCGTTTAAATCATAGAGAAGCTAAGCCAAAACACATCAAATATGCGCACGAGTATCAAAAAGCAATTCAGACCCAAACTCCAATGCCTGCTACACAATGCAGACGAATTTTCATTCTGCAAAAAATCAAGACTTTCCAAAGAGAAAAAAGAAATTTTTTTTGCAAAAGAAATTTCAAACTAAGTCTTATGATTTTGTGCTAAAATGGATATTCCTTAATTAGTTAAAAAATTTAATTTTAATTTTTAGTTCTTATATTATATTGTAGTAAATAATGCGTAAGAACAAAAAGAGAAAATCCATTGATTGTCTGCAATATTAAATATATAAATAATAATATAAATCAAAATTGAAAATGAAATTTTTGCTATTAAATGCTAAAATAAATAAAATAAAATAAAAGTATAGAAGTTTTTTAACTTAGTTAAAAAACTAAGTTTAAAAGTTATACGTTATCTAAATTATAACTACAAGATTTAAGATTTACATTCTACAACATTTTACAATAGGATAGAATTTGAAGTTTTGTATTTGCTGCAATATGCATTATCAATCAAAAAATGTATAAGTATTTTAAATTACTATACGTTATGACACGAGCTTAAACATATTTTTAAAAAATACGAGTTTGACGTAGATTTTAATGTTAACGTAGTTGATCAACCTATGTCTCTGATACTACATATTAAATATAATTCATAAATCACATACATGATTCCTAGTTTCCTTCACATTCAAACAGCATACTTTTCATTTATATTTATTTTAATCTACTCTATATTGATATATATATAAATAATATACATTTATGATTATAAACGATTTATTATATGTTCTTTAAAATATTATACTATAATTTTCAGAATAAAATAAATTATTGCAATTACTCTATAATATACATAAGTAATTCAGATAATTTTTTTTTAACAATTTCTTCAATAGATAATTTCATCATAAGTGAGGTTATGTCCACAATCACTGCAATATTATGAATAAACAAACAGAATAATTTCGTTATTAATTTATACAGAAAATGACTCTATGATTTAGATTCATCTTTGTGTTAAATCGGAATTACACGAATTGTCTATCAATATGTATATCATACCAATAAGTAACATACAGAGTATTTTTTATTTATATTATTATTTATATTTTTATTATTTGAGACAATTAATGGATTTTCTCTTTTTGTTCATACGCGTTATTTACTACAATATAATATAAGCATTAAAAATTAAAATTAAATTTTATAAATTAATTAAAGAATATCCATTTTAGCACAAAATCATAAGACTCAATTTGAAATTTCTACAATGGAAGAAAAGAAAGTCTTAATTTTCTGCAGAATCAAAAATTCGTCTGCATGAGAAACCTGGCATCGGAGTTGGATCTGAATTGCTTTTTGATACTCGTGCGCATATTAGATGTTTTGGCTTAGCCTCTGTAATGATATAAACGAAAACGACAACGTCGCATTGGACAAAAGCGTATAACTATATCTATATATATTTATTGCCTACGTCACGAGCTGTGACGTAGGCAAATGCGCACATTAATTTATGCTGACGTAGCTGTGACGTCGCGTTGGCGCGTTAGTGTAGCAGTTGAGCCTGCTGAGGGCGCACGCTCCCGGGCGCTCGAAAATCGTCGAGCCTTTCGTATATGTCATCGGCAATCTCTCCTTATTATCTCTGGTGTCACGTATCAATTATATACAAAGTTGATGTCAGAGGTTGAGCCTATACAGGCATTCCACTAGTCTAAAGGTCAATGAAAATTTGTAATATTTTCTTGCTATGCACACAGAAGTTGGGTCTTTGAAATTAAAAAATTTTGATCATTATGTTTCTTGTCGAATGATTGGATAAAGGTACTCCGAGAATTAGCTTATAATTTTATCGTAAATTAATTTTTTCCTATACTATTTTACATCTTCAAAAAAGAATTATTAATGTAGTAGAAAAATTATAAAATTGGATAAGCTTTACAAATTATAAAATATAAATTAGTATAGGTCAATGTCTTACTTTTATGTGCTAGATAGGGATCCACCTAATAATATACTTATCATAATTTTGTTAAAACTATATTATACAAATATTTTGCAATTATTCCTTCAATTATGTTAATAAGAAGTTCTCAGTGAAGAAAAGAATTATTGCAGAAATTCCAATGGCGTAAGTAAGTATCAAAAAATCTAAATCCAAGAATTGAGGTACCGAAAAAATCAATACTTATTTGATTTTTTTTTTACTACGATGCCGGAAAATTGTTTTGTTTAATGAGTAATAAATTATCGAAGCGAGCGGTTAGCGCGACGAAGATGAACAAGCCTTACTAAATGGTTATTTTGTGCGGGTCCGTGATTCGTGAGGCAGGTTGGGTTTGAACGATGCTCGAAACTCGCAAATTCACACGCTTATTAGATGAATTCGTGGAATTTCAACCTATAGATTTTGTCGATCATTAAATAAAATTAACTTTTAGGTACTGTCGGACACACCGAAAGTAAAAAATCTGAACTCTTTTTTTTCTATACCTTTTTGTAAACCCAACAAGTAGGTTAACGTATAATTAAACATATATATTTAATTATACGTACTGTAAATTTTTCAATATTTCATTGTAGTGTGTACGCGATGTGCACGTGTGGTTCAACCATGGTTCGACCTTTGCTGAAATGAGTATAAACACCCGGCTTGCAATCGATTCGATCTCTATAGCGTGATTTTAATATATATATATATATATATATATATATATATATATATATATATATATATATATATATATATATAATGTGCTGCACCTAGCACGACCCGATTCATTCAAGGTGTATTACATATGCTTTTATCAAAACCTATCGTTTATATCTATTATTGTAGCATTGATTGTAGTATGGCAAGTTATCTAGCTGACATAACTTATTACATAATATCTAAAATGTCGATTACTATAGGAATTTTGAATGACCCGCCGTACCTAGACTGTATCATAATTATTTGAAAAGTTTTCTTTTTATAATCTCCAATTTATCTCTAATGCATAATATTAAATATAGAAGTAAGGCAAATCCAGAAATACCAAATATAATTGAAAAGTTAGCTAATAATCATTTTTTTTTTTTTTTTTTTTATTAAGCATTTTAAATCTTTGCAGATTTATTTCTGCTACACGTATTTCATGACATAAATTGAATTACATTGGTATGGTTTACATATATATTGTTACAGTTATATAATTATATACATATTTTTTTTTTTTTTTTTTTTTTTTTTTTTTTTTTTTTTTTTATACATTATTATTTACTAATTATATTTGAAGTTTACATTCTCTTAGAAATGAATAAATAAGTCCACATGCTTTGATGTGTGGTTTTGATATAAACATTTCTGTACAGTATGGCGGGTATATACGCATTTTTTCAGATTTTTAGTGAGAATCGCCCTGGCAGGTTCGTACATTGGGCATTGCCACAGTGTATGATTGATATTTTCTAAGTCCGCTCCGCATTTACATTGTGCGTTAGAATTAATATTCACGTGAAATAATGACGCTGCGAGATTATAATGATTTGCTCTAATTCTGTTAATGCTAACTATAAAAGCTCTGGGTAAGTTTTTTGCGAAATAGAACCACGGTTTTCTCGCTTTATTAAAATAATTATCGAAAAAAATTTTTCCCTTCTCTTTACCTTTTTCTTGTATGAATTTGTTTGTTTCGTCGAAAGCTTGTGCTGTATATATTTGATAGAAGTCCGTGTATGGAATTTTGCTTATATCTAATGATTGTGAATTGGTAGCATTCTTAGCTAGTCGGTCGGCCAATTCATTGCCTTGTATTCCCTTATGAGAAGGTATCCAGTAAATTTTAAGCGATGTGTTGTACGGATTTTCAGAACTAAATTCATTATATTTATTTTTTATTGTATAGATATAGGAGTTAACATGTATATTAATTTTAGTAGAGTGCAACGATTGTGCCACACTAAGCGAATCTGTAAATATTATAATATTCCGATTACGATTTAGTAGGGCGAAACTTAGAGCGTCGTTCAGAGCAATGCATTCTGCGGTATATATAGAAGCATTGACATTGATCGTTTTAACACAAAATATGTTTAGTTCGGGTGAAACACATGCGCTACCCACTGCTTTATTTCCGAGTATTTTACTACCATCAGTGTAGAAGGCATACGCATTAGATTTTTTAATAAGCTCATCCATTTCTTTGTTTGGATCGTCAGCTTCCATTAGCTTTTTGCCAAAACTTGCATCATAAGGAACTGAAGTTAACATGGTGTGATACTCATACTCGTGTAAATTAAATTTGTTTGAAGTGTCTATTTCTGATAATTTTTTTGAGTTGATAACGTCGGTAATACATTTATAAATTATTTTTTTACTCATATTATTAGAGTGTTCCTTGTTTATATTTATATAACTTTTTATCGATCTGAAAGTGGGAGAGTGTTGATTTGCTGCTTGTTTTAAAAGAAACCTTTTACATAGTAATTTTGATCTTTCTTCAATTGAGCAGAGTTTAGATTCGCCAAGTAGTATGTTCGTTGGAGTGCTAATACGATATCCGAGAGCTATTCTTATTGCCCCATATTGGATTTTTTCTATTTTTTCAATATTTGTTTTATTCACGAGATATACGTAACAGCCGTAGTCAATAATGGATCGGACGTAGCTTTTGTAGAAGGTAAGAAGAATATCGGGACTCGAACCCCACCAGGTACCGCACAGAAATTTCATTATATTTAGTGTTTTATAGCATCTGTTTTGGACCGAGGAAATTTGGCTGTTGAAAGATAATTTATAATCTAGTATGACACCGAGGAAGCGTACAGATGTTTGAGATTTAATTACATGATCGTCTATTGTTATTTCTGTTTGTCCTGGTTGCGTTTTCCTTTTATTAAAGTGTATGAGTGCTGTTTTATGAGGAGCGAGTTCGAGTCCCAAATGGAGAAGATTGTCTTTTATTATTTTTATACCATTTTGCAGAATTTTTTTTCCTCGTTTAATCGATGCGCATTTGACGTATACTGCTATATCGTCAGCAAATTGTGAGATTATAACGCTTTTTTTCACATTGTTGATTACGCTTGCTACATATAAAGTATATAAGAGGGGGCTTAAAACACTACCTTGCGGCGCGCCTTTAAAAATTAATCTTGGGTGTTCTTGTGAGTCTGTGTGAATAACTCTTTCATGCATGTGGAATTTAACAAATTTAATTAATTGTAAAGGACAGCCTATCGTTGCTAATTTACTTAAAAGAATTTCAATATTAATATTATCGAACGCACCGCTGACATCTAAAAAGGCTGCAAGAACATCCTTCTTTGTTGAAAACGCTTCATCGATCTTTAAGGTTAGGTTTGCTATATTATCTACACAGGTTCTGCCTTTACGGAAGCCGCTTTGGCTCGACGGTATTAGATTATGAAATTCAGCCCACCACTGGAGTCTGTTTTTAATTAATGTTTCGAATAATTTGCACATACATGGCGACAAAGAAATTGGTCTGAAATTGCTACCATCGCTTTTCGGGACGAAATGCACGAACGAGTGTTTCCAATTGTTGGGATAGTCGTTTCCCTCATACATGGAGTTGTAAATATCTAGTAGGAGAAGTTTATATTTCGTGGGAAGCTTTTGGATTATTTCATAGTCTATCCCATCGAAACCCGGAGCTGATTTTTTATTCTTTGATTCCAGGGCGGTGTTGAATTCAGCGAAGTTGAATGGGGTTTCGAAAAATGGGTTGGTGTCGCAGGTCGGTAACCAGTTGGGGTTTGTTTGCACCCAGGGAGGGCTAATTTTGTCTAGTGCTTGATCTATTTTAATTTTTTTTTCTTGGTCGTTATTTGTGTGACGAGGCTCTATATTTGTCCAACATTTTTTTAATATTTTAAATTTGTCCCAAACATAGCTGGGATCTGTATTGAGATTTAAGCTCTCCGTAAAACTAATAAAATATTCTTTTTTTTTTTTTTTAAACGTTCTTTTAGCAAGCGCCATGTATTTTTTATAAGTTATTAAGTCCTCAGTATTTTTTGAGAACTCCCACCTCTTGAATGCAGCACGTCTGAGTCTTTTAATTTTATCGCAGTCGGAGTCCCACCATGCGACTGGATTTTTTGTTTGAATTACATTTATTATATTCTTCTTTTTTGGAGTGGAGTTTTTTATTGCATTTGTAATGATTTTCATAAAAAAATTATATTTGCCGGTGGGCGGTAACATTTCATATTCGAGTGAGAAAAAATCGGCGTAATTTATTTCGAGCTTTTCAACAAAGTTTTCCCAGTTTGTACGAATAGATTTTATTTTAAATGTTTTTTTAAAATATATACATTTTTCAGTGTTAACCGAGATAAAAATGGGGAAATGGTCTGAACCCCAGGTCTCATCATGAACTTTAACGTTAATCAAGTCTGAAATTGTATTTGTCGATATAACTAAATCTAGATTGGATTTATAATTACGAGATACATCAATATAAGTGTTTGTATTTTCGTTGTGCACAAACAAGTTGTAAGTATCTATCGCTTCGGCTAATCGTGAACCATTGATATCAGTGTCAATACAATTCCAATATGAATGATGAGCGTTAAAGTCCCCTACTAATATACAATTTTTGTTTTCATTCGCAATGGAAATTAATTTATTCCACTGTATTTGACTAAGGACGAGACCTGGACTTCTGTAGCACGCTATTATATTGAGAGGCGGGCTAATATTTGTAATTTTTATACCGCATAACTCGACGGTCGAATCTGGCGTATTTATACTACTTATTTCGGTGTAGAGCAAGGTTTTGCGGATTAAGAAGAGAATACCTCCTCCTCGTGAATATCCGCGGTCCCTTCTGACGACTGTGAATCCAGTGAATCGTGTGTAGTCCGCTGTAGTGAGCCATGTTTCGACACAGATTAATATGTCAATATTTCTGATTATTGTTGCATTTCATGGCGCCGTTGATTAAAGCTCCGAGCATTATAGTACAAAATCTTTAAGTTGAACGGCTTGAGCTGTTTGTTCATGATATATTGTTTCTCCACGTATTAAAAATCCGAATCACTTTCTAATTCTTTAGAACTTTGGTTTAGAAGTTTTTTCTTTATTCGTGTGCATCTATTTTTTAACGCTGGATTTTCTGCATTCGGATAGAATGCGTCTATCATTTTTATGAGACCTATCCTGTCGTCTGTATATTCTTTAGCAATTTTATTAATATCTTTTCGGCCATGTGTTCTATTTAAAAATTCGTAAAAAGTTTCGGGTTCAAGTATATACGGTTCTTGACTATTGTTTATGCTGCGTATAACAGATTCTAGAATCCCATCAGAGTTTTCTTCATGGTCGGGCGTGTCTACTAATTTAGAAGGCTGATCGATTTTATATTTTTTTGTTTTAGGTTTTTTAAAGATGTTTTCCTTTTTGTTTTGGTCCTCTTCTTTGCTATTTAAGTGAGTTGCATCTGTTTCATCGATTTTTAGTTCGTATGTGTCGTTTGAACTTTCTGTTGTTGTTGATCGAGAATGCCTTTTAGGTGCCCCTTTCGAAATTTCGGTAACCATTGGAATGCCAGCTGGTGCTTCGTTTTCGTCTGTTATGATTTTACTGTTATCATCCTTCATATTCATTTGAGATTTAGTCGAATTGATTTCCGGAAATTCATTAGTCTTCGAACATTGTTTTGCTGAGTGTCCGATTTGTTTACATTCGAAGCAGCGCATTGAGTCAGTACTTAGATATATCCAATATGTAGTGTCCTCGTATGTGATTTGTAAACTTTCTGGGATTAATTTTTCCTCCTCTTCTCTTATGTATACCTGGCGTCTGAACGATAGTATGTGTGTTCTTCCTGGTTTGCTCGTTGATGCTCGAATATAATTTATGTTTGATATAGGATTTAGGCCTACGTTTTTTAATGTTACCAGTAAAACTTCGTGAGGTATAACTGGGTTTACGTTTGAAATTACAATCCTTTTGTTTTTTTCTATTAGCGGTCTAATTTTGAAGGAAATATCTCTGATTTTGATTGTTTTATCTACTAATTTATCGACAGAGGATTCACTGGCTAAAAACACACACACTCTTCCACCTGAGATTTTCGATATGAATCTTACATTGTTGAGGTTCACTAAGGATTCTATGCCATCTAAATACTCGTCAATCGTAATTCCTTCGATTGCATCAATAATCACTGCGTGCTCCTTTCTCGGTTTTAAGCTTTGTTGTGTAGCATTGGCGTAACTTTGCGGCGTTTTCGTTCGAGCTATACTTGGGGTTTCTCCACTAGTCTGACTCCTAATATTAAGAGTCGCCATAGTGGGGCGCACTTATTTCAAACTGCAAAATGCAGTTTGAGAGCTGTTGTCACTTACGTTATTTGGAAATTGTAAATATTTCTATTTCAATAATTTCACACACACGCGACTGTTTGATAGTAAACACGCGATCGCTCGCTCCGTAACACGTCTGCTCGCGACCGTGTCTTAATCGAGACTCCAGCTAATAATCATGATATACCCATATCATTTATGGAAGTTTTATTTTTTGTGTCAACTTACGCAAATTTTGTTGATGAGAAAAATGAAATTACATGTTATAAAGTCCATACTTATATATGGTGTACAGTAAATGATGTTATTTTTTTACTGTAATCATACGAATACTTATTATTATTATTATTATTATTATTATTATTATTATTATTATTATTATTTAGTTGATATATCCATCTTCTATTTTCGTCCGTTTTCCGTTTGTGCAAATCTGATACATACATACAAAATATATACATGTCAAAATATACACGCGATATATGCATACGATTTTAAACTAAAAAAAACGTAAGCATCGCTGAGAAATTATCTTAATTAACACCAATGATATGAAATTTGATTTTGATTTTTGAAAATCTGTTTTTAGTTCAGTTTTAGAAATTTAAAATATGATAACGTAAATGATAAAAGATGATGACACGAAATATTTAAAAGGCGGTTTAGATTTATTCATTCTGTTAATTATCATATTGATATACTTTTAATTATATTTTAAAAAATTGAATATAAAAACAAAACGTTTAGGAAATAAGTTTCTTTAAACGATGAAAGATATATGTCTATGAAAACTCTTTAAATTAACGAAATAGTGATTTCATAGTCAAGTATAGTTTGATTTTAGTCCTTGAAGATGAGCCCCAGCGGTTTGAAACGCGTCGGACAATTAAGGTAAATTTAAATTTAAGGTGGCGGGGGCAGTCAAGTTGTCCTTTGCTAACATAGAATGTAGTTTATTTTTATCATTATTATTATTTTTAATTTTGAATCTAATTTAATTTTATTTTTAGTAGTTATATATTCGTGCACAGGCAGTTCAGGTTACATTCTTAAGTAATATAATATAAGGGTATGTCCTTCCGCACTAAATACATCATACTCCATGTACACAATGATGTATATTATATATATATATATATATATATATATATATATATATATTATGTATAGTATATATATTTATTAATTTTATAGTCAAGTATTTAAATTGTTTAATTCGACAATAATGCTCCTTTCAACGAATGAAAGTAATTCTTACAAATCATTTCTTATTCTTATCTCTGATACTTTAGTAAAAATTGATGTATTAATTATCAATACTTACGCATAATTATACTAGTAATTATGTAAATGATTGTAATATAAAAAAAAAACAACTGTTATTTAAGCACGCCATTTGCGCGCATTGCTCTACTCTTGCCTCGCGCACGGTGTACGAGCCAGTGACACTCTCATGCTTGCCTTCAGCGCGCTTTGTTTTTATTTCGCGCTTTAGTTTCATTTGTAAGTAAAGTTGTGAATTCTGGCTCGCGAGATATAGTGCGCCACCGAGCCCTCTGCTTTATAGACCTTAATCCGCCATCGGGTGAGATGGCGCTATACGTGGCAAAAGAGAGACTCCCTTTTTTACCTTCGATTATATATACGTATATAGACTCACCCGTTATTAATCCGGAAACAATGGCGACCGCCAGGGTGACCACGAGGGCCAACAGCTGATAAGCCGCCTGCCGGCCGGCGCTCCGATTCGGCCCGGGCTTCAGCGTCAGGCGGTAATTCTCGTTTATTTCCGTGAGATTCGCGCCCCGACCGGGGATCCGCGCCGGAAATATCTGAAGAGGAACGAGGATAAATGTTCGTTATAAACGAGGCGAATTAAATGGATTTTTTCCTTCTGTATGGGGATTGTTTTGGTTCTTGCGCTTTTCGGTTTCTCTCTTCAATAAATCAATAAAAATAGTTACTTCAGCTGTAAAGATATATTACGATAGAAATGAGTTTCGTCTAATTTGACTACAGCTGTTACCAATACATCATTTCTATCATCTATTTTTTACAATACTGAATACGAATTTTTATTTCTCCCAAAAACTACGTAGGAACGTCCCAAACAACCGCTAAATTCGAAATTTAGAAAAATTCTAATTGGAAAACTATAATTTATATGTATGAATTTTTACATTAGTGTTATAAAAGGAACAGTATCTACGAAAAACGTTAAGAAATAACGTAAAATTGATTTAAAACTGCAAATAAGTTTATAAGCATTTGTAATCAAGAAGCTGTATGAAAATATATTGGATTCTCTATATCTCATAAAACGTACAAAATTCAGAAGAATTCTACAAACTCCATATATAGGATTTTTCACGAACGATCTAACTGTGACTTTGAATTTAGCTTTGAAGGTAAAATCCGGTCAATTTGTTATTTACAGTGAAATTAAAGTTTCACCGTTGATTTGTTTATTAAATTTTCTTCTCTCCATTATCATCAATACCTTCAGTATATCAAGGATCGAATTTGTTTGTAAGGACTATATTTAAACCTGGCGCATACATAACATTTAATTCTCACATTTTTAAATCCACTTTTATATTTTCTTAACACTTTTCAATTTGGTTACGGTCCAATTTTGATTGTTCGTGTATACGTTATATAAAATTTTTGCACGTGGCTGTCGTTAAATTTTATACCTAATCGTTATTTTAGTCAGTTTTCAATCATCCCGCCCCGGTTATTCTAAACTTTCCGGCAGTCCCCTTCCACCCCTTGAATGCGTCCATTCACTCAGAGAATCCGGACAACCTAAAAAAAATTTTTTTACGACAAACTGAAGAATCGAATCATGTCGAATCTTCGTAATTTTGACTTATTTAAAACACACGCAAACATGGTATAACCAACAATGTGATCAAATTTGACCCCGACTGGTGCATTTAAGCTCCGCGCGTAAACTGAATCGGTAAATTTTTTTGCTATATTGGTACAATCTTTCTTGATGTCCGTGCGAAATCGGAACGCGATACCTCCATTAGTGTTTGTTTGCCAGCTGTTTGTTTACGACTCAAAAAGTTTGTCTGGCGATATTGACTTTGGAAAAAAAATGTTGATCAAGGAGTTTGCTTGAAATTTTGTATTCCCAATGGAATTATGGCTACGGAATCGTTAAAAATCTTGCAGAAGTGTTTTGAGGAGTTTACTTTATCGCCAACACAAGTATTGGAGTGGCACAAAGCATTGAGTGAAGGTCGTGAAGTCGCCCATCCACCGAAAATCAAGGTGATGCTCATCGTTTTTTTCTATTACCATGGGGTGGTTCGCCATGCATTCGTTCCACGAGGTCCAACGGTCAATAAGGAGTACTACTTGGCCGTTTTGAGGCTTCTACGTGAAGCAATTCGTCGTAAATGACCGGATTTCTGGGCAGACAATTTATGGTTTTTCGCCACGATAATGCGTCGGCACATTCCAGCATGATTGTGTCTGATTTTTTGGTCAAACACGAAATGAAAGTCATTACTCAGTCACCGTATTCGCCAGATTTGGCTCTCTGTCACTTTTACCTCTTTCCGAAACTCAAAAATCCGCTTCGAGGAGGGCACCATGAGTCCATAGTCAATATTGCCAGACAAACTTTGCGTCGTAAACAAACAGCTGACAAACACACACTAATAGAGATTTGGCGCTCGAATTTCAGACGGATATCAAGAAATTTTGTACCAATATAGGAAAAAAAAATTTTTACCTATTCAGTTTACGCGCGGAGTTAAAATGTACCAGTCCGGGTCAAATTTGACCACATGGTATAGTTATATAATGGAGAAATGTCTTGAACTGGACGACCCCGCCCCGGCAATGATTATCAGTTTTTTTTATCACTTAAAAAAATGCACAAAAATTATCTATTAAGGTATATCGCAGGTAAATGTTACGCGCAATAAAAAACATGATTTTTTTCTGGAATTAAAGTTTTTTTCTTTACAATTACCTCGTAGAGAGCGGAATCGTAGTCAGCTTCTGTGGCCAAGCCGGCGAGGAGAGCTCCAAATAATGCGGCCAGTATAGCTGGCATTCCGTGCAGATTGTGCACGCCGCACGTATCGTGGATTTTAAGGCGCTTTTGCAACAGTGGCTGTGTAAAAATGTAAAAAACGATTTGTACATATATATATATATATATATATATATATATATATATATATATATATATACATATGAGGCCTACGATGGCTCGATCGCTAGAGCGAAGGATTACTAACTTGGCGATCCGAGTTCAAATCCCGGTCTCGACCGATTGATACAGGCACCGCTGTATTAATTTACAGGTGCTTTGTTTATAAACACATCGTAGACCTCCGTTGCTGATTAGCACCGGTATTTGTAAGCATAAGTAGAGCGATGTTAAATAGCATAAAAAAAATACACACCACACACACACACACACACACACACACACACACACACACACACACACACACACACACACACACACACACACACATAATTTCGTGTTCGGACGGTAGAAGATGATGTCCAGGTATGACGGGACGACTTCTACGGGGAATTTCGTGTTCGGACGGTAGAAGACGATGTCCAGGTGTCTCTAAATGACTTCTTTGGGAGTTTCGTGTTTGGATAGTGGGATAAGATGTCCAAGCGCTTCGGGACGACTTCTACGAGGAGTACCGTGTTTAGTTGGTAGAAAACGATGTTCAGGTATGTCGGGACAACTTCTACGGGGAATTTCGTGTTCGGATAGTATGATAAGAAGCGCTTCGGGACGACTTCTACGGGGAATTTCGTGTTCGGACGGTATAAAACGATGTCCAGGTATGACGGAACGACTGCTACGGGGAATTTCGTGTTCGGACGGTAGAAGACGATGTCTAGCTATGACGGGACGACTTCTATGGGGAGTTTCGTGTTTGGATAGTGGGATCAGATGTTGGGATGTTTTGGAACGACTTCGACGGGGAGTGTTTAAGATACTTCTATAATGAGATTCATTTTCTATCGTTCGAACACGCACAATCCCAGTAACAGTCGTCGCGGAATACCTGGATGTCATAAACTACCTTCGTAACAAAAAACTCTATAGCAGTCGTCCCGAGACATGTTATATATTACGAACATGATACTCTATAAACGTCGTCTCGAGACACTTGGACATCTTTTCGTACCGCTCGAACTCAAAAGTACAATTTTCCTCATAGAAGCCGCATGTAATATGCATACTTGTGTGTACTAAATACGGTTGTACATTCTGTATATACATACTGTATATACAGAAGCGACGATAGGTAAATTACGGTCAATTATTTATAGTAATATAGATTTTTATATATAGAGTACTTTTTACTTAGATATTATTGAATTGCTTATGAAATCGTTTAAATTCTTATCTCGGGCGAAGCCGAGACGGGGAATGCTAGTAATATATATAAACGAATTTCAGTAAAGAAATATGTTGTGTTTTATATTAAATATGAAAGAAGTTTCTTGGTTAGAAAAAAGTGATCGCGAGCGAACTCTTAGTTAAAGGTCCACATACCGTGTACAAATTTGGTACATATTTTACGTGGCGTGACGGGAAAACCGAAGGTTTTACTGAAAATTAGCATTTATGCGGTTTTACGAAGAGGTGGCCGAATATTTGCTAAAGGAAAATCTTGAGGTTTTCGAAAGAGGTAAATGTTTATGCTTTCTATAAGCAATTTTCGTGCTGTGTCGGGAAATTCGAAGATTTTACCTAAAAAAGCCTTTCTACAGATTTTCGTTTAAGTGAGTCGTATTCTGGCTTTGTGAAAATTTTGAAATTTTCGAAAGAAATTGACATATTCGGTTTGTCACCGCGGGCGCTCCGACTGTCAGGCTCTGCTAGAGTTTGGGCTGCGATCAGCGAGTGGGGCTTATCTTTCGTAATTTGACCCTGTGAGGAGGGTCCTCGAATCTATATATAAATGCGCCGAAAGAGTACTAAACATAATTATTTTCTGGCCTCTGTTTAAGTTAATATAACTTCATATTATATCGATTACTAAGTCTAATATTATAATAAATATTTTATATTTTTATTACTTTGAATTTCTTTTAATTAAAAATGAATAAAACAACCCAGCATAGTCAGAGTTTAGTACATAATGTTTAAGAATTTCAAATTAATGATTTTCTTTCAAAAAGGGTCTTTCAAAAAGGGAACAAATGTATAATAATAATTTTCAGAAGCTATACTAATATTATGCTGATAAAATTAGAAAACCCGATAAAGCTTTATAATTTTCGTTTTAATATTATATTATACAAGTACAGTTTCCATTGCAATTTTTAAATACAAAAAATTCATTTATAATACATATGTTTAAAAATTTTTCTGAAATATTAAATTCATTGTATGTGCATGGAACCAGAATTTTATCTTCAGACACATATATCTTAATCTACGAATTTCAATAGAATACAAGCTTGATTATAATTTCGAGACAAATGATATACATGCGCGCGCAAATGATAGGAGAATTATATATATATATATATATATATATATATATATATATATGTAAGATAATATAAAAAATTCAAAAGTTTGCGGCTCATATTATATATACCGTGAGATATTTGTATCCGAGGACGCTAATAACTCCGGCCGCGCTGCCGACTGCCAGGGCTCCGGCGGGCTGGCACATCATACCTGAAAAACGAAATTTCTCGCTATAGAATAGCGAACAAAAACAAAAATAAACAAATAAATAAAAAAAAAAAAGAAATCAAAAGACGAATTCGGAATTGAAATTTAATCTTTATACATCTCAAGTTTATACTTAGCCATATATATATATATATATATATATATATATATATATATATATATATGGGCGCAAAGCTATAATAAGTCAACCTATCTAAAAAATTTGGGACAGATTTTCAAAAGTTTTGAGATAAGACTTAAATTTTGTGTAAATGATGCATTTATAAGAAATAAATTATTAAATGCGAAACAATGGCCTTCTAAAAAGATTTTTAATTACAAAAGAAAAATGAATTTCGAGCAGCTAGACTTAATGATTAGTACTTGTGTATCAATCTTTCAATTATTAGTTTTTATTCTGGATTAAAATCGTTCTTAATTAAAGTAAAAATAGATTTCGTCTATTTAGAAGTATTCAAATTCAATATTTACTCTCGTAAACAAGCAAAAACATTGTATTTTAACTGACTAATTTAATATATTATTATTGTTATTATCATTATTATTATTGTCGTTGTGTGGTTCTCGTCGTTTGTTAGATTATTTTAGTCTTCTATAAATAATAAAGCAAAAATACTTGAAACTAAATATTGGACGGTATCGTAAAAGGAGGTAAACATATGTGTCCACTGGGTCTTATTACGATCTGCGTCTTTGGTGCCCTGTGCGGCAAATGATTTATAAGTTTATTGTTTAGATGCCTGATGTTTTTTTTATAGGTTTTAAGCTTCTCACAAAGGCTTGCAGAGTTTTCAATTTCGAGTACTGTAGTTAGTCTTTTCTTTCCTCGTTTGAAATAAAGTTCATGTTAAAAGATTATATCGTGTATCTTTATTTTAATATTCCACCTACTATATTTAATAAAAATTCAATATTGTTGTTATTCTTATTGTTGTTATATAAATTTATATCGATATATTGCAACATATTTCTTCAATAAGAATATGAATTCTAATAATACTAATTAGCTCAATAGATATATTTAAGCTGCATGGTAAAATTTTTCAATAAATTTATCAGTTTATAGATATTACATGCATAGGCCCAATGAGTATAAAGTATAAAATTAATAATTATATTATAATAAATGAAACATTTAAAAATTGAACGTTGCCCGCGCGGCTTGATTTTATTACGTCTTCCCGTTAAATATATATTTGCATTTTTATACATATTTACCCAACTCGAAAGCATATACTATAAAAGAAGAAAGAAACTGAATAAATCGCCGACAGACTTTGTACAGTTGTGCTCGGAAAGATACTTTGTTTTATTATTACTCTCGTGATCTATACTTATATGTGGATGCGCATATATAATAGAACACGCACGGATTTGTCTCCTTGGCGGTGAGAGGTCGCACGCATATTTTAAAATTTTATTTTCCGAACAGAGATTATTTAAAATGTTCGCTTTGAACGCGTAAAGTGGCGAGAAAACCGTATTGCGTAACAATGATACTAACCAATGGAAGATTGGTTTTTACAGTCTTGTAGGATTTCCGTAACATCTATGACGGTTTTTGCTTTTGAAATTGGCTTTTATTATTACAGGTCAGTATATATATATATATATATATATATATATATATATATATATATATATATATATATCTACATCGATATAAAATCAAGGTGGATTGTCAAATTTTTCGATTTTCGAACTCCTATAGCATATTGTTGGAAAAACAAATATAACTATACGAATACGCTGGACAGAGAACTACCTGAAAACTAAAAAAATTGGACGAACGGGGCATGTTAGATGATTATTATTATAAAGACGATAGATCAATTTTCAACTGTGAGCCCTTTCATACGCATATCGCGCGCACTTAATCGCGATTTTATTCACGAACAAATTCTGAATGTATACGAGAAAGTAATATATTTCAAAACGCGTTTTTATTTCTGTAAAAATAAAATAAAAATAATCAAAGGTAGATAAATGGAATGGCATACCGAGGGATCGAGGTATGATTATATTATACATTTTTCAAGAGTATGCAGTTTGAATGCGCGTGCGATGTGCGGTATGCGATCAAGAGTCGAAGGTCCCATCTTCATTTAGACGTATACGGCCGGTATTTTCGCAAGTCTTATCGCGACTTGCATGTCTCTAATGACGAACATAGCCAATGTTTTACATTGAATTTTATCTGTAACATTATTATATCTGAAGTCCTTATAAAAAAGGATCGGTTATACAACCAGTCCGAAACGTCATGCAACATTTCATGGTGCGCAATAAAAGGAATTTTGAAAGCGCAAACCATTACTTACTATTGTACCTATATAATATATTTAGTTAAAAAATTTTACAATTTCTCCTAGGATCCCGTATCATTCTATAAATTGACATTTTCTATACTTTACGCGAAAACATTATTGTAATTTACAATTTGACATTCTACATAATTGCATGGCAACGATTATAAATAGAAAATCTGATTTTTATTTTTTACAGCTGTCTATGCGAATTTTATTTTTCACGCATAAAGAAAAACAGTAGACAATGCATCAGTAGACAACAAGAAACATGTAGTATATATTGCTACAAGTATTTAGTTGATTCAATTTTCATAGTTATTCTATATATGCAATAATATTAATTTTTTTTATTCAATAACCTATGAAGAGACAAGAAAAATCTTCAATTCGTGGATTACTTTTAGTCTTATTATGTTATTGATTAATGTTTGAATATATTAATAGTATAACACCGCATTTTTTCATAATAAAAGAAGTATTTTTAAAGGGTGTTCTAGATCAATTGATGAATTTATTGATGCCCGTATGAATAGCGATAATAATAATGATAAGCAGAATAAATATTGATAATAAAATTATAACGAGCTTTTTACATAGTCGAAATGGTTCACGAAATTTATTTTAGTTTGATTGAGCCTAAATTATAATCAGATTTTCGTTAAACCCCAGAACGCCAACTACGAAAGACTGCATCTAATTCATTTTATCAAAATTCCACAATTTTAAAATTATCATCTATATTTATAAATACATACAGCGAACTGATCTCAAAATTTCTGAGTTAACTCAACGTTTTAATTACTTAATGTGTCAATTCAATTTCGAACTAGCATTCTTTAATAATTTACAATTATCCAATACAAACATATATTTTTAAAGAAAATCATTTTCCGCCCTCGAACATTTCGCGTCTCGTTCGGTTCCGCGAGCTTACCTGCCGCCGTCCCGATGGCGACTCCGCCCGCCAGGGTCGAGTTCTGCACGTGGACCATGCTGAATTTGCTCCTCTTGCTGACGAAGGCCGAGACGGCGAACGAGACGACGCAGCTCGCCGCTATCGACAGCAGCGTGTTGATGATCGCGCGGCGCTGCTCGTCGCCCCTCAGCGACGCGCCGTTGAACGAGGGCCAGAACAGCCAGAGGAATATCGTGCCTATGTATACATATGTAAATCACCAACGGGGTTTATTAACTTTTTTTACTGTGCGTTTGCTTTTTTTTGCTCTTAAGCAAAGGTGCACCTAGTTTATCTCTATTTAAATATTTTTATATGTCAAACGATATGTCATATTTAACGTTCTTATAGTTACGAGATACTTCAAGCTACTTTGCACGAATTGTTGCAATATAATATTAATGCCAGTCTAATGCGGAATAGCGAACGGCCAAGTCAATTCTTACCGATCGAGCAAAAAATAATCTAACCGAATGGAACTAAGAACGTTTTTAAAATTTCACTTAGGGTGATTATTATTATTTTTTTATTTACAATTCTTTGAACTTAACTTATCTACAACAATTCGTATCAGTTACTCGATCAGGCACGCCTTTAAAATTTGAACTTTAAAGTTCGAACAATTTTATAATTGGAATAACGGAGGGTGCAAAATTTTACATTGCGAAAAGTTTTCCGTTTCTATAAGACTCGATGAATATGCTTCAACGATATCGTAGAAGTGTAAAGAATATACGCGACTAAATGAGTATGATTAACTAAAATTTGCAATAAGTCTCGTTAAGGTAGTTGCCACTGGACAAATAGTCGTTCTATATAATCTAAGAGAAAAATTTAATTAGCCATAAATAATTTTTAATAATTAAAAAGTCCCCTTGGGCTATCTCATATACAAAGGAAACGTTTTTATAAATCCTTGGAAATTAATGAAATATAAATTATGTATATATGATCTGTACTATTTCAGCTAACTCCAGCTTTATTTTACGCATTGAAAAATGTTGAGCATATGTAACCTATAGCATAAGAAATTGAACAAATGAAAATAATAAATAAACCGTTATTTTCAGCTTTAAATTTTCATTTAACATTATTCGTGTAGTTAGAAAAATAAAAATAATATTTAGTATATACAGTTGGTAAGCAAGAAATGTAATTATCCTAATGAATTTCCTTGTGTTTAAGTTACAGAATAAAATGTTTGGCGAGGAGTGGAGGAGGAAAATTGTGAGCATTTTCATATCCGCAATTAGTACCGAAAAAAATGGTGTGAGAAATTATTCGAAATGAGTCCTAGAAAATCTACATGTCCAGCAATTGGTAGAAATCTGTCGAAACAAAATTTTTACTTTAAAATATCTGTAATGGATAAATATGATGTTTAAAATTGTTTTTTTTTTTCAGAATCATCAAGATTTGCGATAAATAAAAGTTTTTCATTCAATTAGCAATATTTACAATTAGCCGCAACTATAATAATTATTTTTTGGCGAGTTGGATAGGCAAACTATGGCTGAATCTTTGTTCAATAATTTTCTCGATTTCTAAAGTAAAAAGTACACGTTACAAAGTAACATTTCAAATATATAGTAAATTATTTGTTATCCATTATTATTCTGTTTATCCATTCGTTGGAGAATATTTTTTCAAAGGACCATAATTATCTTTACGCTGTGCACATCTTAACGTAACAAAATGTTATGCACATTATATATATTTCACAGTATATATGTAAATCTCTATACTACACTAATATTTCGATTAATAATAGAAAGGTACAGTCTTTATAAAGTTTTTATAATACTCCATAAAATTGGTTTCTTATATATTCGCTTTTATTATATATATATTGGACTTACCGATCATGGCGAACATGTCGGACTCGTAGGAGGAGCCCTCGAGGCCGCTCTCCTTCGGCTTCTCCCTCATCCCGAACACGAAGCTGACCGCCAGTCCGAAATAAGCGCCGAACGCGTGCACGTACATACTGTCGCCTGCGTCAACGGCCTTGAAAAAGGAAAAGAACGAGCGCGATATATATTGCCGACGTAATAAAAATAGCCCTACCCCCCTATCCCCGCGTAATATGTCACAGTGACCCGTGCATAATAATGTAGATAAACGCTTTATTGTTAAGATTCGGGGGCGGATGGGAATAGATTCTTAAGTAGATATAGAATAGATTTTTTTAGGCAGGTAACGAGACACGATTAATTTTCATCGATCAATAACGGACTGTTTAATCGTTTCTTCGTTTCTGTCCTATTTGTTCGTCACAATGATATATTGTTATATAGTCTGAAAAATAAGCGTTTATTGAGTATCACAAAGAAGTACATGTATATACATTAGTAATTTTTATTTCAAATGATATGCAGAATATCCGCAATTTGCAAGAATGCTCTACCATCAGTAGCTTACGCAAAGTTTGTCAAAGTCTTAGATTATTTCACAATTTTTTTGGCGATGTTTGCGGGAGTCGTATTATTATCTGAAAAATTCTATTAATTTATTGTTTATTTAGTTGTTATTCAGTTGCAATCGAAAAATCTTTGATAGAAATCGTATTTTTCCTTTTTTTTTCTCTCATAATTTGGCGAAAACAATCCCAAGTTTTGATCAATTAAAAGCATAGCTGTAGAGCAATAATAAGACAGTTGTAATTTTTAGTTTTAAATTACACTTTACACGTTAAAAATTTTTCATGATAGAACAGAATTATTCTAGCTCGAAAATTAACGGAGATTCTTTAAACACGACGCTTTATTTTTAAAAATATAGCATACATTATTCTTTTTAATGTTACCTAACTTGAAGAATATCGCAGGGAATCTTGTAACAACCAGTGAAATAATGATAATACATAATAGCTATGCGGACTTTGGATAATTTACTTCTTTAGGAAAACTTCACCATCTAGTATGAATATCTTCTTTAATATTTTCAGTGTTATTATATATCATATAATTTGTTTAATAATCTCGAATTATCTTATTCCAGAATGTCCACGAAAAGTAATTTTTATACACAATGTACGAAAATAAAAGGAAAAACACACCGATCTATGTGATTTCATGTCACAAATGAAATTGAATGAAATGTTTTAAAGCTTATCTTATATGTATATAATTATTTTTTAACAGAGCTTAACGGAGTACGTTAATGCTGCCCGAATTCTCCAACAAATTTATATTTTCACACTCTGGCTCGTCAGGATCGACTGTATAGTAATTTTTAATTGTATAACATATCTAACGGAAACTAAACCGCACGAGGCCTGTCATAATAGCGATTGCGCACCTGACAACTCACCCCTCCCACACACCTGTAATTAATAGTCAATGAGCTCACCCCCCCTCCCCCCACACACGGTGCAACAGCGATCAATCAACTTTATCGGCCGGCCGAGGGTCAATGTCTGCCAGAAATTACCTCGAGTCTCTCCCCCCACCCGTTCCCGTCCCACACCGAGCCTCTACCCTGTATCAGAAACCAATAATTTCGCCTACCCCTCCGCCGCCTCTGAACTCATAATTCGCGAAGCCTCCTCCGCCCCAGACCAAAATTTAATCCGTCGATCGCCGTACGCGAGCCCTAATTAAGCCCTATAACCTCGGCCCTGCCCCCATCCCCTTCCGACGCTTTATGTACCCCTTCGACACTACGTGCCAACATATACGTATATGCGTCGATGCGTGCGTATGTGCGGGCGTGCGGGTGTGCCTATGTATATGTCGGGAATTCGTACCGCGAAATGATGCTCCCCGACGTACTTGTTGGCCGTGTACACGATCAGCTCGACGATGCCCATGGCGATTAGCTGCATGTAGGTCGTTTTGCCGAGCAGGGCGCCCATGGAGATCAGGGGGGCGGCCACCGCCACGTCCGCGCTCAAGAGCCTGAAAGAAAGAGAAAGAGAGTGAGGGAAAGGGAAGGGGTGAGTTTATATATATATATATATATATATATATATATATATATATATATATATGTATGTATGTATAGCCGAGAAGTAAAATTGGGAGTTGCTCCTATTAGATTCCACGTAATTGACTGCGAGCCTCTTTTCTACATCGATATAAGATGTAAATTTAAGGAGGTTCCTATAAAACGCGGAGACTTTTAGGTAGTTTTAGGAGGTGATGCTCCCCTTTTATTAGCAATTTAAGCAGTATACGAATGTCACGTGATATGAGAATATATGAATGGCATGCGAAGCTGAATAT
>JACCIC010000449.1:0-27623 GCA_018907035.1 Sycobia sp. Sy_11 | reverse complement strand
CTTTTCCAATTTGTTTCCTTGGACAGCCAGTTAGGATTCAATAGTGAGCATAATAGTTGGATAAATAAAAAAGAAATTAATTGAATACAAGATATAATATAAGTAACATACATGGATAGGTGTAAGCACACTAATTTCAAAGTAAATAAGAAAGACATTCTATTATGATTATAATATTTATTTATATAATTAAGATATACATGTTTTTTATTTTTGACAAATAAATAATAAAAAGAAAAATAAACAGTGTGTTTAATATTATTACTTAACAAGTAGCAGTATTAAACTTAAAACAACTACCACTCCGATACTCTATAAATAAACAAAGCTTATTTGCTTTATTAGCTATATTTATGAAAAATTCTTCATCTTTTAATATGGCTGACGATATCTTTTGCGGTAAGAATATTTGAAAGTTTTCATCTATCTCCGCAACTACTTTCGTACCATATTTTGTGGAGACTTGCTTTAGAGCAGTCACCATGTACTGATGATCTTTCTCCAATTCCGTACATTTCTTCCTCGGCAAGAAGTCGCTTTCCGAAATTTTATTCAGAGTGGCTAAATCCATTCTAAAAAAAAAGAGAAATATTTTATAAATTCTATCATATTTTTTTCTAAGAGAAAATTAACTATGAATCTTACCTTACTAGAATAGTTTTTTTTTCTTTGAAGAAGGAGGACAATTCTCAAACTGTTCAACTGCTCGAATGAGTTCTTCATCATCCTCAGTCTGTTCATATAGCTGATTCCCCACCACAATTTCTGCCCCTTCCATTGCCTCATGGAGTACATCCCTTCTCTCGACTTCAACTGAGCTTACACCTTCCAATATTTCCAAGATTTCTTTAGGATTCCATTCACCTAATAGTTCATCCGATGTATTATACTCAACGCTTATTGGTTCACCTTCACTGCTATAAAGCGTCATCCTCTCTCGTGCAGATTGATATTCATTGGTTACTTTATCGCCCCTCTCTTGTTCTGCGTGTACATCTACCGTTACTCGAATCTCATTGGTGATTTTATTTTCCCTCTCTTCTTCCTTAGTAGCTGCATGTACTTGAGCTACTCTTCCATTAGTCTCGTCGTATCCCCTCTTATTACCATTCCCCTTCTCTATTTGATGACTTTTACTTTCCATTATTTCCCTCTCAACCTGACTTGCAGCTTGCGACATTTGCTCTTCTAGGATTTTATAGTGACCCCAAGGTAATGTGTCTGTAGTATTGGGCAATAAGTATCTTTTATCATCAAATGGACTGAGGGCAATTTTTTCTGTTTTTCTGTATACACTATGTGTAATTTTGAGCGAATGTTACACTGCTCTCGCTGTATAATCACGAGATCTTCCAAACATCTTCGATAATCTTCAAACGTGATTGATGTTTTTACAACGTTCGATTTTATTCCTTTAGCTTTTTTCACTATCCCTCCTCCATCTACTAAAATACTGTACATTTTACTCCGTAAACCGATAAATTCCATCATAATCTTTCCATTACATTCATCATGAGTCCAGGAACTTTTTTATTTTGACGTGGAATACCATACTGATTATTTTCGTCATAATCAGAAGTATCAAATCTATGAATATCTTGTTTCATTACTTGATACATATCAATATCCTCTACTTCATATATTAAGCTATCAGTATCAGTATACAAAAGCTTACACTTTTCGCCCACTCGACGTTTCATGTAAGAGTAGTGAAAATCATACACTAATGTCTTTGATAGATCGAGGATACAAAGCCCAACGTATATCGGCTTTTTGATTGTTACACTTGTTTTCTTAAGCTGAATGGCAACTAAATTTTCATCGAAAATTGCACAGCTATGATAATTAGGTAGGGCTATGCGTGCCTCTGCTCCATATCGTCCAGTGAATTTATTTACTAAACGTACATCAACGCGAGATCGCTCTCGCTCAATGCATTTTCCATATACAGCATTAATTAATAATTTATAAAAAAGTTTTTCAAACTCATTCTTTGCATGCTTTCGCTTTTCAGTATTTAGTTCGACATATGGTTTCAGCCAGGGTTTCTGTTTAAAACTCAAAATTCTATGTACTTTTTTCAATCGAAGACCATTGTCAAGCACTTGCTTAAGAGCACGATAATGAATTATATACCTTTTTTTATCGTTCAATGTAGTTAGCAGTTTCTTCTGTTTTGAACCAGTTGGTGTACGATGCTCAGCACAGAAAGGTAAATCACGATGTTGGTCATGTATTTCCTCAGGATACTCCTAATCTACTTCAGCAATATAGCCTATATCAGAATCTGATGGTGTATTGAAAAAGTTACGAGTTGATTCATAATCAACCCACTTAAATTTTCCAATCGGTAAATGGTGTACCATCGCCTAACCATATAGATTATTAATATCGTAATATAAAAGTGTCTTTATTTTATTTTTTTCATCGTATCCCGATGCCATATATGGATTATTTGCCTTTGAATATCGATTGCAGCACTGACTTATTCCACCCCGAATGCCTGATTCAATAAATAGTAACATGTCAATATCAGTCAGGAGCTCTAATTCTACCTTTGTCATTTTTAGAGCTGCTGAAAATGTTAATCCTGGAGTAGTGTAAAAGTGTGCTGGACATAAGCCGTAGGCCTTAATAGATGTATTTCGAAAACTTTCGAAGACATCTGCTAAGAGGAGAACATCCGTTTTTAAGTATAAGTCTGAATACTCTCCTAATGTCTTTATTTTAAAACTTTCCCATACTTGAACAGCGTGCTTGTAATCTTCTTCAGTAATATCTGAATCTGTTAATTTATTATAAAATTCATTTTTCGACGGCAGTTTTGTAGTTAATAATTTATCGAGTCCATCTACAAAATCGTAGGGAAATATGCCTTTACGTCTAAGAAGATTAATATTTTCATTCGAGAATCCATCTAATTGAAATTCCTGTATTACTATTGGTACATTATCTAGATACAACGCAAGTTTCTCTAAGGATGATGGTAAAAATCGCCAAGAATCTATAAATCTAAAATTTACATCACAGTCATCTATATACTTTGTAAATGAAATATATTTTTCCTTGTTATGAGGTATTAGAGTAATTCGTCCATTCATCAGTGTAGAAGTTCCAAGTTCTTTCAAAATAAAATGTGTGTCATAATTGAGGTTATGAAAAATTACGGGAATAAATTTTGAGTCTTTATAGTTCAAATTGCATGAATTATGAGCAGCACCTCTGAACGTAAAGAGAAAAAACAAATTAATCAAATGAATTATCAAATTAAATTATTGATTTTGTTTATCTAAAAAAAACTTACCTGCCTGTAAGATGACAATGATCTCGTACTGCGAGTTACCCATCTAGAAATGGTTTGCGACATATATGGCAATCGGTCGATCATTGAAAAGATAATTCTTCAAGGTCTGTGAGTTTCATTGGTTTTGGATTTTTATAGATATAATCAATCTGCTCACCAATTGATTTCAATTCACGAACAAACCATTGTGCAGGCGTCTCGTCATCTGGACTTTTCTGTCTATATGCTTTGTAAGCGGATAATTTGTCGTCAAAGCTACATTTTAAATAGAAACCTATACTGTACGCTTCATGTAATTGAAAAGCAATCTCGTTTTCTGTCGGTTTTAATAAACATTCAAAATCTGCATAAATTACAAAAGGTACTTTTTCACTTTTACTATAATCTTCAAATTTCAAAATGTTATTAGATGCGTTTGGTAAATTGATTCTACAATCGTTAATGTTTTTACAAAGATTTTCATGATTTTGTAGCCCTTCCTCACTATAAAAATGTTGTAAGCATCTTTCACAATGGTATAATTTTTTATGAGCTTTACTCACTTGTGATCCTAAAAGTCTGGACATACTTTTAATCGAAACATAATGGAATTTAGGTACACTTCCATTATCGTCCGGAATATTATTTTCTTCGTACTCATCTATGTAGAAATCTTGAATCAGAAGAAGATTTGCATGTTTCTCTTTCTTATTTAATGAAATATGACAAGGTGATACTTCATATTTCGAACCGTACTTCCTAAGCATATAAACATTTACTGAAATATTATTCAATTTTTCAAATTTCGAAATATCCTTCAGTTTTACAGGAAATTCTATATCACCAAAGTTCAATTCGTTTGCAAATTTATCATAATTATGAACTCTTTGAGGATTTTTTTCATTTGGATGTAATGCTGAAAGAATAGCATATTTGAAGCATTGATTATCAATGTTATGAACGTTGATACATGCTCTTTTTAATGCTATGAACTTAGGGAGAGGAATGTATGATCTTCCCTTGTGAGGTGAAAATTTTTTCATATTTATGGACAAACTAATAATACTTTTTAATGTCCATCCAGAATCTTTATCCTGAAATTCTTCTAGATGTGTAAGAAGTGGTTCCTTAATATGCTCCACATACCATTTTTCTAAATCAGTAGACATGTATATTGTAGCACTCACAGTTGTGAAATATTTAATGTCTGTTGTTTCCTCTCCATTTTTCTGCATGGAAAACTCTGATATAAAATCAGAATTTACTTTTATTGCTGTATATTCATGTAAGCAAGCTCTAACTTTATCTTCAAAGAGCTTCTGTGCGTCAAGCAAGAAACTTAGAATGTCCACATGTTCTAAATTAACAACAACGCCTGTTCTTATTCGATTTTTAAAAGCAGATTGTATATCTCGCCACTCTACTTTAGCTGATACGTTAGAGATTAGACTACCTCCCACTGACACTTCACTATCAAGATGATAACGAAATCTTGCTTGTAAACATGAAAGATGAGTTAGACATGTTAAACATTTTTGATTTTCTGCTCGAGAGAGGCCTTGTTTTTTGCCAAATTCCCTCAGCTTTATTATATCCTGTTCAGTTATTGATAGGTAATTCTCGAGTTCGATTATGTTTAATTCACTGACACGTTCGTAAATATCACGAAGTTGTTTCACTTTAAACTCAATAGACGAAAGAAAAGCCATCTTACTTTATGTTTTTTTACTTTAACTAATAAAATATATTGAGGTAAATAATTAATATTACTTCTTTAATGTCTCATAAAAGTATTACACAAAAACACTGTTTTGAATACAAAACACTTGTATAGTTGACAATGGAAAAATAAGAAATATAAAAACTGAACTTATTTGACTGTGGTGAAGAAACTGTGTTCCTCCCAGAAATTGTCTCGCTTTTAAAGGAAAATGAAAAATAAGGAGAAGGGGAAACAGAAGTGGAAGGAGAATATCAAGCCTGCAATAGAAACCATTCAATAGTGTGTTAGAAAGAGAAGAAAGTATCTATTGTCTGAGTAGAACCAATCAAAATATCATGCTTTTACTATTTCATCTCCTTTCTCCTTGAACGACCAATCATAAACGTCATTTCCTATAGGAGGGAGGAGACGAGCATCGTCTTAGGATCATCTGAATATCTATGGTTACGCCCTTTTCAATCATACAAATGCTTTTCTTCTCCCACACCCAATCGTAAGTGACTTTCTCTAAAAATGGAGGGGATGAATAGACTCGTAGCCAACCAAACAAATTCAATCGTCGTCCAATCAAATCTTTATTTACTTTTCTTGAATCAGCCAATTGTAGGAGAGTCGTCATTTTCAAGAGGAGGGGAGAACTCTTATAAAAATGAATGCATAGGCACAGAACTTACATTCATAATCATCACTTCAGCTTATAAAATCAGCATATACTAATCTGAAAAATGGCTAGAGTGCATGAATATGATGAAATGTTTAGAAAAAATATTCTTCAGTGTCCAGAAGATAAAGTGTTCTTCTGCGACATACAGGGTTTCCAGACAAGAGGCCCGCAAACTTTCATTTTGAAAGAATTTAGTTTGTTAGGCATGGAAAGAGGTGCACTACCTACAGTGTATCTGTTTAAGCCACCATTTCCTTGGAGTGACTTGACATGGAACGAAAAAAAACGGTTCCCTGGCTGCAGCGTGATTACCATGGAATTGAATGGGAATCTGGTGACATTCCTTACCATAGAGTCAAAAAAACAATGGAGATATGCTGTGCAGGAGTAAAAAAATATGGAGCAGCTCGATTGTCCATCACTGAAGTCACTACAAAATAAAGGTGAACACGTACTCTGTGATAATCATACATTAAGCACAAGGTGATTACCAATGTGTGCGATTCGTAACGTGTTAATTATGCGTACATGGATAGAAGATTATTTCAGTGGGAAATATGGACGAGATGAAACTGGTTAAAAAAAAAATGAATATAAATGTAATTTTAAAAAATTATATTAATAAAAAAAAAATTTAATCTTAAAACAGTATTTTTTATTTCTACTTTAACAAAAAAAAAATTCTAGGAAATATAAAATTCCTGAAAATTCCTAGAATTTTGGTCAATTCTTGGAATTACCCGAAATTCCAGGAATTTTTGGCGTTTTTTACCTTTTCTTTCCTCGTTTTTTTCAATTTCTTCAATCATTTCGGCGATTTTGGACGCCTGCAGCATGGTTTCTGACATCTGCAGCAGTTTATGGTGCATCCGCCTCCAGTCGGCGGAAGTTTGACGCCGATTGACGTCCGGCGATCGGCATCTCTCGAGGCATGGCGTAATTGGCCTCGATGTCGTTCTCGAGCTTCTCGCCACCTCTTCCCATTGACTTGTTGTACCGTCCTTGGGTGTGACGGTTGCGGGGAGCCTTCTCCACTAGCCTGCTGGTGCTGTTGCTCTTACTGTTGCCGTTGCCGTTGCCGTTCCGACTGCTGGTGCTGGTGCTGGCGTTGGTGCTGGCGTTGGTGCTGGCGTTGGTGCTGGCGTTGGTGCTGCCGTTGGTGCTGCCGTTGGTGCTGGCAATGTTGCAGGCGTAGGTGCTGGGGTTCACAGCCACTCTCATTTTAAACTTCTTGAAAAGACTCTTCGGAAAATGAAAGCAGACTGAGATGGAAAGTCTATCCGTGATTCCGCTTTTATGCAGTTTTCTAGTCCTAGCCTTTAGGAAGAATCTTTTCTATTGGTCAAAAAAATTCCATATTGATGACACAAAATTTTCCTTATTGGTGGAGGAAGAAAATTTTTCTCCTCCACTTATACCACCAGAGCTTACAGAAAGATCAAAAAAATTAGTTAACTCCTCCCTCTCAGCCTCCCTGAGGCGTGCTATATTCCTCATTGGTCGAAAGTTCATATTCAGTCCCTCCTTTCTCGTTTACAACTTTCTATGAATGGAAAATAACGCGTTGATTTTACTCTCTACCGAAATCGTGAAATTCGAGAAGAAAAATATCTCGCTTTCAGTATATAGTGGTTGCTACAACAATGGTCTTTCACATCCCATAGCCATAGGCGGTCAGCGGATTATACTAATTAATGAGGCAACCTCGATCCGTATAACATGAGCTAGAGGCCTGATGTTCACCAGGTGTTCGCTGTACAAGAGTCATTCTTAATCTTCAACGGTAAGAGGATTACACTGATTGATTGGGTCAACCTCAAACGGTATACTAAATGAAAAGAGGCGCACGTGTTTGGACTCTACACCGACTCTCTCATGCTCGTTTCGAGAAGGCGCAACCTTTTCTAAAATATAATGCTTACATACTAAGTTTTCACAGTCACTCCCGTTTCCATTTCCATATACGTTATACGAAGTCGAAAAAAGAAACCAAGCGTGGGGCCGACAAAGAAAAATATCAGGCTTTCATTATATAGTACTGTGCTATACAGCTGCTATAATAATATTCTCTTATAGCCATCAAAGGAAACGAGAAAATACTAATTGCTGAGTTAACCACATTCAGTATAACAAGAGGTGCACGTGTTCGCCTCTACTACGACCCTCTCTCTCATGCTCGTTCCGAGAAGGCGCAATCTTTTTAAAAATAGAATGCTTACATACTAAGTTTTCATAGTCACTCCCTTTCCATTCCCATCTATATTTTACTCAGCTGAAAAAAACAGGATTGAGCAGATACAGATCGTGAGAGTGTAAAGGAAAATTTCTCGTTTTCAATATATTGTATTGAACCACGCGTTCGCTATACAAGAGTCATTCTTAATCCTCAACGGTAAGAGGATTACACTGATTGATTGGGTCAACCTCAATCGGTATACTAAATGAAAAGAGGCGCACGTGTTTGGACTCTACTCCGACCCTCTCTCATGCTCGTTCCGAGAAGGCGCAACCTTTTTAAAATATAATGCTTACATACTAAGTTTTCACGTTTCCATTCCCATATACGTTATACGGAGTCGAAAAAAGAAACCAAGCGTGGGACCGACAAAGAAAAATATCAGGCTTTCATTATATAGTATTGTGCTATACGGCTGCTATAATAATATTCTCTTATAGCCATCAAAGGAAACGAGAAAATACTGATTGATGAGTTAACCACATTCAGTATAACAAGAGGTGCACGTGTTCACCTCTACTCCGACCCTCTCTCTCATGCTCGTTCCGAGAAGGCGCAATCTTTTCATAAATAGAGTGCTTACATACTAAGTTTTCACAGTCACTCCCTTTCCATTCCTATCTATATTTTACTCAGCTGAAAAAAAAACAGGATTGAGCAGATACAGATCGTGAGAGTGTAAAGGAAAATTTCTCGTTTTCAATATATTGTATTGAACCACGTGTTCGCTATACAAGAGTCATTCTTAATCCTCAACGGTAAGAGGATTACACTGATTGATTGGGTCAACCTCAATCGGTATACTAAATGAAAAGAGGCGCACGTGTTTGGCCTCTACTCCGACCCTCTCTCATGCTCCTTCCAAGAAGTGGAAAATTTTTAAAATAAGAATACCTTTATGTTGGTTTTACATAGTCACTTCCTTTTCCATTCCCATCGATATTATACTCTGTCGAAATCGTGAAGATACAAAGCGTGGGACTGACAATGAAAAATGCTCCATCCCTCGCCTCGAGTACAGAACCCAAAGTATACTCGCGTGTAAAGTGTGCTATGTCCCCCGTGACCGAGTTGGGGGCATAGCACACTTTTTAAGGGGGGGGGAGGTGTGCCAGAATGCCTATGTGCTAGAATGCCTATAGCCTATCTACTAAAGAACGATGGGGATAGGAAATTTCGCGGCGGCGGGTGGCGGCGATCGGGTCCCGTCGGATGAGATGCTCACGGCCTGAACTATAAGTTTTTTGTTTTTATATGGTTTCATACCTTATAATAACACTGTAAAAAAATAAGCTTGTATTTTCCAGTTCACAAGTCATTTCATCACATTTATGCAAGCTTCCTATTAGTTATTTTTTCTATCCCATTTTTTTGCCTATATATTTGATTTTGTACTTTTTTTTCTATGAGATTTTACACTGAAATATCAACTATTAAACCCACTTTAATCAAAATCAAATATTTACATTTTGAATCATTCGAGGGATATTTTGAGTGTAAAGTACTAACAATTCGCTTGAGAATGCACTTCTGCATACCTTTATCAAAAGGTTTAAATTAAATTTCCAGATATGCCAAACAATTATTTATTTCATTTCATTCATGTTTTTTCCTTTTTTTTGATGTCATTGGTGCACTTAGAACTGATTAGTAACGGCAAATGTGATCGATAATATAATGATATTTAATTTCCTATAATATTTTTGAAAATTTCCAACGCGGTAACGTTCTGGTAGTATTTTGTGCTATATAACCTTAATTTTCATTGTTTGTATTATTTATATTATTTGTTTGTTAGTATTTAACTATTTATTTTTACTCAAAAAAATTTTCTTTTATGTAATTTAAATTCATAACATTCTAGGACTATAAATAAAAAAATGGTAATATTAAATTAAAGTACCATATCATTTGAATAAATTTTGTCAGTTTTCAACGGAGCTTAAATCTAATTGTACGCCAAGTTAATCAAATGTTCCGCGTATATTGTCTCATATGTCAAGTGTTGCATTACATTCTTTGCTCTCATTCAATATTACTGTTAAAAATATGTTTTTTATTACTAACTTATGCTACCATCGAATAATTATAATATTTTACTGTGATATCTAATAAAAATTTTTTCAACCATTATTTGCTTTATATATAAATCTAGGGAAAATATCATGAAGTTATTAAGATATATTTTTTTTCAGAAATCCAATTTATTTTATTTGTTTAGTTTATTTAATTTAATTTAATTGACTTAAACTATCTCTAGTAGCTATGATTTTCTTCTTCACCCTCACTGACTGACTTGGTTCTTCGACCGTTGCATCTTCTTGATTCAGAATTGTTGTTGCTTCCTATTTTGTTTATACTTTTATCTTAATTTCTTCTTGAGATAAGATTTATTTCATATTCACTCTTTCTGTTCATCATCTGTGTCTTCATTAATAAATATTTTATCTTCTTTCCTTTCTGATATTATTCTTGAACAAATTTATCATGTTTGTAAGAGTTTTCTCCTTTTTACTCTATTTCCATCCTTTAACTCCCTTTTCTTTCTCTCTTTTTTTATCTCCTCAATTATCTCCTCCTCTCGGTGATAGTGGAGATTCGTTCGGCTCGTCAGCTGGGTAGCTCACGGGTGGACAAGTGGAACGACTTGGGTTCAAGCGGTGAGGTAAGGGGGCGGGAGACAGTGCCGAGAAAAGGCGCGACGACCTGCGCGCGCGAGCGCCTTAAGGTTTCTCTCGTCACATCAATTCGTTTCCCTTGGACGAATCGGCTTGGGAGCCTTGTGACATCCGTCAATATATATACAGAGTATCCAAAAAGTCCCGGAACACCTTAATAATTTTTCAAGTAAACTGATTTTGCACGAGGTCAAGGTCAATCTAAAGGTAACTTTTGTCAAGAAATTTAATAATGACCTTGGATTTGACCATGGGTTTGACTATCAAGGTTATTTCAAGGCTAACTTTGTTTTTTCAATTGGGAACCCCTATTTTTGATAACGGAAATCGAGATAGTAGAAAATTTTACGTCCAAATTTGTACTTAAGTCGTGGCTCAAGGACGACCTTGATGGTCACACAAGATCATCCTCGAACAAGATTTGGAAACCTCTTGGCATAGGAAATTCTCAATTTTTGTAGCACAGAAGCTATTACCTTTATCAACGTGCATGCAAAGGTAACGTTATGCATGGCCTTGCAAATGCCCTTCAAGGATATTTTACTTCGAATTTTCTTATTTACTTTTAGCATTATCCAGATGACGTAGACGTAGTAAATACTATTCTCTTTTGGGTGCTTGATTAGCGTGAGTCCTCTTGCTTTTCACGATGGGGTACTTGATTAGCGTGAGTCATAAACATTATGAACTACAATTTTATAATTTAACTGCTCAAATTGACCTCCATTTACTTCTTGATAATAAGCTAACCGGTGGTAAAAGCATCAACTGCGTTTTGGATCATTTCCGCAGGAATAAGCGCTGATTCATCAATAATTCTTTGCCGTAATTCGTCTAAATTTTGAGGTTTTGTTTTATACACCCTATATTTTCAGTAACCTCAAAAAAAAATCAAGAGTTGTTAACTCAGGTGATCTAGCTGACCATTCTATAGTACCTCTCCACCCTATCCATCGATTGAAAAAAACTTCATCTAGGAGATTACGAACGTGTCATGCATAGTGGGGTCCCGCACTTTCCTGTTAAAACCATATATTTTCAAAGTTGGCTCCAGCTTTTTCTCTAATTGCAGGAACTATTTAGTTTCGTAGTATATCTTCATAGTTGTGTGCATTTCAGTTACTATCAATAAAAAAGGTCCTATGATTCTGTTGTTGAGAATTCCAGCCCAAGCATTTAATTTTTCTGGGTATTGTGTTTTGCCTTCACTAGTCCAATGAGGATTATTATCTGACCTATATCTGCAGTTATGTCTATATAAGTTTCCATCAAGTTGAAAAGTCGCTTCATCTGAGAATGCTATATTGTATGAAAATTCAGGATTTTCAATTATGCGTTCCATCATGTCTACACAAAATTCAACACGACGATCGAAATCACCTTCATTCAATTGATGAACCAGATTAACTTTAAATGGATGGAATTTGGCTTTTTTAAATATGACAATTGAATTGTACTTTTGTCGACGCCCATATACAAATTCATAAATATTTTTTTATCGGTCTTACAGTCCAATCAATTCAATCTAAAAATAAAATAAAAATAAAAATAAAAATAAAAATAAATAAAAAAATAAAATAAAAATAAAAAATAAAAATTAAATTAAAAATTAAATTAAAATTATAATGACAGTCAGACTGTCCTTGTTTACATTCACCCCCGTTATTATAAATTTTATAAAATTAATATAATATATAATTATATATAATTAATATAATAATTATATAATTATATAATTATATATAAATAATATATAATTAATATAAATTATAAAATTGAATTGGATATATGTGTCACATAAAGATTTTAGACAAAATAATTTACAGATAGTAAGAGAAACTTTCATTAATAATGGTTATCCAATTCAATTTATTAATAGATTAATTGCTTAGAGATTGTTTGACATTTATAATACGGAAAATAGATATAGTGCAGGAATTGATGTTAACGGAGGCAAAATTATTGTCTTGCCATATGTTAGAGAATTGTCTGAAAGAATAAAAAGAAATTTTCGGAAATATAACATTCAAATTTTCTTTAAAAATAGCAATAATTTGAGTAGATTGTTTAATAATTGCAAAAATAAGGATGATTTATGCTTAAAATCAGGAGTTGTTTACAAGATTAATTGCATAGATTGTGATAAATACTATATTGGACAAACAGGTAGATATTTAAAAAAGAGAATTTATGAGCATAAATATAGTTTATGTAGCTCACATATTACACGGTTTAAAAGAGCATTGTTTAAAGTTTTGACATTCTTTTGATTTTGTGAATGTGGATATTTTGGAACATGGTATTAATAATAAGTATAAACGGGAGAGTCTTGAAAGTATTCACATTTCCAGGAATCGAAATAATGTGAATTTAATGTCTGGTAGATTGGACAGTGTTTATCATTCCTTATTAAATTGATTGGTTTTGGACAATTTGTGTAGAGGGGGAATTTATATTTAATTTACGAAATTTGGTGGTGGGGATGGGTATATATAGATTAGAATATAAGGTTTAGTTTAGTCCCTGATGAGGAGCCGTAGCGAGCTCGAAACGTTGGACAAGTCTTCAATTAGGTAAGGGTGTTGGGGACAGTCAGACTGCACTTTACTAACAAAGAATTTTTTCAGCTAATATTTTATTTTCAGATTAGTCTACGGGGGTGAATGTAAACAAAGACAGTTTGACTGTCATTATAATTTTAATTTAATTTTTAATTTAATTTTTATTTTTTATTTTTATTTTATTTTTAGATTGAATTGATTGGACTGTAAGACCGATAAAAAAATATTTATTAATTTTTTAAATATGTTATGTACTGACGATTTGCTAACGTCATTTTCTTGATGAAACCTACGAATAGAATTATGTGGGGCCTCAATGATAGATAGGATAACGTTTAATGATAACATTCATTCGATACTGAATTTGGTTTGGTTGGTCTACGTAGATCATTGATAGTACCTTGATCATATAGCTTGTAATAGTTCTTGAAACGTTGAAAATGATATTGGAGTTTTAGCAACTCTAAAAGTTCCATTGAAAAGATTCATTACTCCCCTAACTGATCGTACCATTTCGCCCCAACCTCTCATCATAAGAAGTGATATATGTTCTCTTTCATTAAATCAATTCATTTTAACTAATCTAACAAATTAAACCTTATCTAAACGCCGATCAGAATGATCAAGATTTCAAGTATGAATTTTAATACGATCAAGTGTAAAAACTATCCGATCCTGTTATCACAGTGAAGAGCGCAAACTTAGAACGGAGAAAAATGTTTTAAAAATCTCTATAGCTTATGTACATATTAATGGTATTTTAAATTAATAGGAATATTTTGCAGGTAAAATAAACTCTAAATTCAATACTTGTTTCACTTCCTGTTCTAAATCACGTTCAAAATTCTAAATCTTCAATTTATCAATTTTAATTAAATTTTTAAAGAAAAGAATAAATTTTATTTATTTTTCTATTAATTTTCCATGAATTCAAGATGTGCATGTTGCGCTATTTTTATTTTTTAGTTTATTTTTAGTTTTAGTTTATAAGGCATGGAGACCCACGCTAATCAAGCACCCCATAGGGAAAAGATTTTACAACGTTCATGTCGTTGTCCCTCGGTAATGCTAAAAGTAAATAAGAAAATTCAAAGTAAAATATCCTTCAAGGGCATTGTCAAGGCCGTACAGAGCGTCACCGTTGCATGCACCTTGATAAAGGTAATTGCTTCTCTGGTACAAAAATTGAGAATTTCCTATGCCAAGAGGTTTCCAGACCTTGTTCGGGGTTAAATGACCTTGTGCGACCATCAAGCTCATCCTTGACCCATAACTTGAGCACATGTTTGGATTTAAAATTTTCTGTTCTTTCGATTTCCTTTGTGAAACATAGGGCTTCCCATTTGAAAAAACAAAGTTGACCGTGAAATAATCTTGAAAGTCAAACTCAAGGTTAAATTCAAGGTCACAAATCAGTTTACCTCGAAAATTATTAAGGTGTTCCGGGACTTTTTGGACACCCTGTATATATATAGTATATCCCTGTTGAGATTTGAGAAATATTGTCCAATCTTTTCAAAACGACAAGGAGTCCGAACCTCTGAACTTTTCTGCTGAGTAACTTATAGCTTGTACCTATCGCTGTACTTGTAATGATTCCGCTCACCTGATTTTCTTCAAAATTTATGTATTTATGTATTTTGGGTTGCTGATTGCTAATATTATAGTGGCCTTCCGGATATTTTGCATTTTCATAGAATCAAAATAAATCCTTCAAAATGCTGGTTTCGCAAATTTGTTTCAGAAACTGCCAAAATACATTTTTAATTAAATTTGTAAATTTTATAAAAATATACATTTTTTATTCTACCAGTATATTATACGTATATATTTTTTGTGAAACCAGCATTTCTCGATAAATATTAATTGAAAGGTAAGATCCGAATTCCATATTGACTAATTGGAAGTATATTCAAATTATATAATAGCAAATCCATTTCTCTTCAAATATAGAAAAGAGTGTTTATGCGCATCGACAAGGTATGACAAATACAAAGTTTTAGTAAAAAATATCTGACCTAGTCGAGGGAAAACTTAATTCGCGACTCCCTAAAATGGGTCCGCGCAGCTCTAACATGTCTTGCACGGAAGAAGTCGTATACAAAAACATGTGCACAAGTCTCACTTATTGGCTCGGGAGAATTCAGGGATCATTCCTGAGCTTACACCGGTAGCGCCGTAAAAGTCAAAGGCTAGAAAAGCTTACGGCAGCACTTGCTCGCCAAAAGGCCGCCGAGGCCGAGGCAGAACGAGTACATGTCGAGCTCCTTCGTACCTGTGAAGAGGCGCGCCGGTTGGGGGAGGGTATGCCCTCTTCCCGTCGGGATTACGCGGAGTTAGACGCAGATGGGTGACTGCGTTCAAGAGCAGCTTTGCAACCCGGAGGGAGTCGTGGTGGCCGGATACCAAAGTGTACCACCGGTGGCCCTGCTGGTTGCGGCAGGAGAAGTTTGTTGAGTAATTCACGTAAGAATAATGCTTGACCTGGGCTTTCGAAGAATAAGAAGAAACCAGTAGAAACCCCAGATGAGGACTTCCGGTCGTATTACGTCCACGACCTTAGTGGACTTGTAGTTTGGGGTTCTTTACACCTCTGTTAACGGTTACTTTTACCGGGCATCTATTAAATAAGTACCCCATTACAACATATATATATATATATATATATATATATATATATATATATATATATGTAAATAGAAATATATATTGTAACAGGGTGCCCGACTACTAAGGTGCTGAACATGTCTATTTTCACAAAAAGCTTGAATGGCAGCAAAGCAAGAGTTCAAATATACTTAGTGTACATTTGTGTGTGTATATATAGCACTTTTACCCGAGGGCCTTTACGACAGAAATATAATACATATAATTAGCTAAGTTTGTTGGAGCAGAATGTAAAAGCACTAAAACCAAAAATAGTAAACATCTTCATTTTCTGTCTCACTCGGATGTACTATAGCTAATAGATGATACTTATATAAGAAGACGCACGCAGAGACGCTCGACTCACTCATTGATAGCTGTATGTTGTGCGCGTATATATATACATAATTGCGAACTTGCACGTTTGACGTTTTTTTGAAATATAAAATTTCTTTTATATGTAAAAATTACAGTAAAATGCATTATTTAAAATATTTACATATATTTAGTTGTATTACCTAATTTTCTTCTATAATTACATACGTAAAATATGCATTTGAAATATTACAATAAGCATCAGGGTTCTTTTTATTTCGATAATATATGTACGGTATTGACTGCTACTTGTTGCGACATCTCTTCGAATATGCTAAGATTAAATGCCTCTCCTTTTTATCTACAGAAATAGTGATTATCAGTTGCAGGAGATTTCGTGCATTATAAATTTATTCAACGTCTCATTTCGTTTATATAATGCATAGAATGGTGAAACAAATTTTATTTGATTTATTATTTTGTTCTACAAGTGGCGACACTCAAATTATGTATGTAAATGACGCCTAAAATTTATAATAATTATTTTCTTTAAATGCACTAGCACCACGTGGAGCAGAAGACAAATATGTACGAATTTTCTTTATTTTTCAACCTATTTAGAGAAATGTTATTAACTGTAAGAAAGTTTCGCCACTTGTAGGTATGTCTGAAGATATATACAAATTTTTTTTTAACTTTCTGGCCTAAACTAACTTTTTTATATATCTATATATATATATATATATATATATATATATATATATATGTATGTATGAATATGTATGTATGTATGTATGTATTTATGTATGTGTGTATGTATATATGTATGTATGTATGTGTGTATGTATATATGTATGTATGTGTGTGTGTATATATATATGTATATGTGTATATATGTATATGTATATGTATTGTGATGCGACGGACGATTTACGACACACAAAAAAGAATAATTTAAATGTGATTCTATTTGTCCGCGTTCACAAAAAGAAATTTTAACTTCACTCATTCACTTACCTCAGAGGAGGTCCCGCCGGTCTGAAAATAAAAGGGAATCTCGGGAAAATAACTGGTCGCACTACCACGTGAATTATACTCAATCGAGATTTTATTTGTCGCAACTTACATATCGTACTCTCCCTCTAGTCCGCGCACACACTACACTCCCGGTCCACGCGCTCGGCACACCCCGACCGCGACCCGCGTCCCGACGCACTTGCCGAAATTTCAGGAGAATGCTCGAGGGATGTGGAGAGGGAATAGAGGACACAAGGGAGAGACGAGGAGAACCACACGCGGCGAGTGCTCGCCGCTCACCAGGGTGCTGACGTCCCTCCTGCTGTCCCTCTCTCTCTCTCTCTCTCTCTCCAGCTCACCTTCTCGGCGGTGGTGGTTGCCCTTTGGTCTCCTGCCTTCGGTCCTGCCTGCTTCACTGGTGCCAGGTCTGGGAGTCGGTGCGCGCGTGGCTTCGGGCCGATCGCGTCCTCCGTGCTGACTGTCCTCGTCAGACGCCAAGTTTGCGTCGTCGTCGACCTCCTCCCTGGCGCGAGGACCTGATACGTTGCGGGCGATGCTCCTGCCATCGCCGATCACTCGTTGGTTCGTTTGCGACTGGGGCGGAACGCTACGGCACCGACACTGCTGGTCGAACTGCGTCAGGATTGATCGACGATCCATCTCGTCCTGTAACCGCAGCCGCTCTTCTTCATTGAGTTCCATAGCCATCTGGAGGATGTGATCCAGTTGCAGACCTGACACCCTTTTTTGATCTTCCAGGCGGCGCAACGAAGCCGACTGATCTGCCAGGCTGACCGTTGACACGAACCCCGGGTTGATCGTAACCGATTGAGTGTCTGACGACGGTATAGTGCTCCCCGCCATGGTGTACTTCGACGTGGTGGTAGTGCACGTCGTCGCGGTGACCATTACAGCCCTGCCAGGAATCTGCGCGGCCTTGGGCGGCGAAGTCCGTAGGCTCTCGAAAGGGTTCACCCCCACCGTCGTCGGCGGGGTTGTTCGTCCAGGAATCTCCAGCTCGTCCAGGGTGGCGGGCGTCGACGCCCACGTCTTGTCCATCTACGGCGCTTATCGACGAGGGAGTCATCCACGACTCGGGTCTGGTCCACACCGCGCGTAGGCGACGAGTCCCGATCTTCCTCGTCTTCCGTTGTCCAGGATATCTCTAAGGACGGGTCCTGATTACGGAGCTCAGTCCTTAGAAGGCGTCTCTGTAGCGTATGACGGTCGCCGTGCGTACTTGCACCTAGCGAGCTTAAGACGGCCTTTAGCTGGTCCTGGTCTAGACGGCGAATCCGACCGTACATCGCCCAGGCCCCATCGTACTGGTCCATAATCAGCTCCAAGGACGCGTTGCTTGTGTCGCTCTTCACGGACGCCATGGTCACTTCTAGAGATTCTGCCTCGTCTATTCGCTCCTGTGTACGATTGCCCCGTTCGAAACGCGATCTGCTTCGCCGTCCGGAATCGTCAAACGGAGGCGGGGTAGCGGACGAAAAGCGGGGGTGCACGTGTGTGGGAGGCAAACGGGTATGGGACCGAATCGCGTGCCAGCGGGATCGTTTACAATAAATTTCAAATTATAATATTTATCAATTAAATCACATAAATCTGGCGATTACCTTACTTTTTGTACCTAGAAGGGATCGAATGAGAGAGAAAAATAAACTCGACGAGCAAGATTTCAACTTTCGGTTTTACAATACCGTCGATTCTATCTCGTCTAGGTCTTTCGATCTCTTCCGTAATCTGATCCACTATTCTTGCAAATTCCACCGGATCGTAGATTTTTAGATTAAATTCTGACTTATCTTCCTGGAAAGGAGGAAAACGCGCGAGGTGGCTGGCAAGCGATCGGAATTGTCCGATGAGCAGTATCAAAGATATAAATATATATAGATTTATAGTAATGTGTGACAATCAGTGATCAAATCAGTCAATAGTAAATTTGTAACCTATAAGGAAATCAATAAATGTACCTCAATCGACAGTTGTGTTTATGCTACCATGCCCCAGGCTCGTCTCTCGATTCTGTCAACTCCGTGCAGTTCCATCAAGTTAAGGTAATATTTTTTTTTGGTTTGTCAGGTGCCAAGAATTATAAATGTGTCACCCGTAATTGAAATTTGGATAACTAATTATTTTTGGTATCTTACGTCATGTACTCAGTTTACATTACGTTTGGGACACCAATTCTAATATGTATTCATTGAAAAATCGATCCAAATGCTTAGGTGAATTGAAACAAATTTAAGAGTTTAACTCGAATAATGTGTTTTCGGAAAAAAAAAGATAATATTATTAATCATTAGCTTTACTGTTATCAAATCAATAAATTTATGGAAATTACACTTAACGTTAAAGACTGGCCCTCTTGGAACAATTTTTTTTTCGTATAAATGTTAAAACTTTAACTACATTGTAAAAAAAAGTAATCATCTGAATATTTTTTTTTTTTTTAATTTATACTTTTTTTTCTTGAACAAATTTGATCTAAACTTCTGGTACAAATATGCATTCACAAAAATAATTATCATACTTGTCAATGTATTCTGAATTATGCAATGACAAAACAAGTCAATCCATGAAATGTGAGGGTATGTTAAAGCAAGGGTTTGATTTTGAAGGTTTGAAAGAACTATTATTTAAAGTAATTATTTAATTCAATAGTCTGCTAAATTTCTTATAATTATTAAGTGCTATACATCAATACCGAAAATTAATAGGTTATTCAATGCAAAAATTACGTTTCTCTTCCTATGAATTATTAAAACAATCAATTCATTATTTATCGAGTTAAGTCATTTTATTAGAGATCGATTGAAAAATTCTCATTTTATTATAAATTAAAAATCCTTTATTTATATGAAAATTGTAGAGCGTACCGAGATATGTGCTAAAATAATTTTTAAATTCATATCATTGATATGAAAGATATAATTCCCTACATTCATTGAATTTTTAAGTATTATTTTTTTTCAGACAATATTTAATTCTGAATTAAGCATTTCCTTTCAAATCCTACAGTCAATTTTTTCTTTTTTTTTTTATCCTCAAACAACAAAAAAAATTTAATTAATTTATGAAAATTTTTTTTTTTTTACAAAAAATTTTAATTCCGAAAAAAAATTGTATTCTAAAATAATTTGGAAAAGATTTCGTTAAATTTCTTGTAAGGAAACATACGGTGTGAGCACATTGAAACCGAGCTACTAATACAGTACTACGTAATTAGTAAAATTATTAAATAGGTAATATTTGTTCGAAAGAATTTCAGCTATTACATGGACATTCTAAACAACAAAAAAAATTTTTTCTTTCTTCACAAAAAAAATTAAATTTTCCTTACTTTTTTTTCACACAAAATTTTAAATCATTCAATTTTTTTCTTTTTTTTTCTTCTTCGCAACAAATTAAAAAAAAAACAAAATTTTTTCACACTTTTTTTTTCTACAAATTTTTTCATAAAAAAAAATTAATTACTAAAAATTTTTCCCTTCTTTTTTTTCTCACACACAAAAAAATTTACAAAAAAAAATTAAATTTTTTTTCCACAAATTTTTTCATAAAAAAAATTAATTACTAAAAATTTTTCCCTTCTTTTTTTTCTCACACATAAAAAAATTTACAAAAAAAAATTAAATTTTTTTTTTTTTACCCCTTTTTTTTCACAAAAATTTTCAATTAGTTTTTTCACACAAAAATTTGTAAAATTTTTTCCTCAAATTCTAACAAAATTTTACACAAAAAAAATTCAACCTCTTTTTTTTTTTTTTTTTTTTCACTCGCGCTCACTTGGTCGCGCACATCCGCCCACACGGCAACGGTCATTTCCGCTGCACGTGGTCGCAGAGCAACACGTGGCCAAGATGGCCGCGCCACGTGGCGATAAATTTAATCCCGCGATCCCGACCGGCTGGGCCCCACATTGGGCGCCATTTTTGTGATGCGACGGACGATTTACGACACACAAAAAAGAATAATTTAAATGTGATTCTATTTGTCCGCGTTCACAAAAAGAAATTTTAACTTCACTCATTCACTTACCTCAGAGGAGGTCCCGCCGGTCTGAAAATAAAAGGGAATCTCGGGAAAAGAACTGGTCGCACTACCACGTGAATTATACTCAATCGAGATTTTATTTGTCGCAACTTACATATCGTACTCTCCCTCTAGTCCGCGCACACACTACACTCCCGGTCCACGCGCTCGGCACACCCCGACCGCGACCCGCGTCCCGACGCACTTGCCGAAATTTCAGGAGGATGTTCGAGGGATGTGGAGAGGGAATAGAGGACACAAGGGAGAGACGAGGAGAACCACACGCGGCGAGTGCTCGCCGCTCACCAGGTGCTGACGTCCCTCCTGCTGTCCCTCTCTCTCTCTCTCTCTCCAGCTCACCTTCTCGGCGGTGGTGGTTGCCCTTTGGTCTCCTGGCTTCCTCGGCTGGGTCCGTGCTGCTTCTTCTTCTCCGCCCTCTCTCTCTGCCTCTCTTCTGCCCTTTTTCCTACTTCTGCCTTGCTTCTTCTCTTTCTTTCTCTTCTTTATCTCTTACTTCTTCTCTCACACTTTCTGACTTTTTCTTCGCACTTGTCTCGCACTTTCTTCTCCCACCTTTTTCCTTTACTTTCTCGTACTTCTCTCACTTTTCACACTTGTTCCTCCCTTTCTTCTCCTTACTTTCCAACTTACTATCTCTCTTACTTTCTTTCTTCACGACTCTACTGTTCTCCTTGGCGGTCAGCGGCACACACTCTCTCGTTCTCTTTCTCTTCTTCTTCTTCGACTCGCGGACCTCTCCTCTCGGTTAGGCGGCCAACAGCGCAGTACCGTCTCGCGACTCGTAGGGAGGAAAGATGGGAAAAGGGGAGGGGGGGGGGAAGTTAGGCGGCTGCCGGCGACGGCCGACCGCGGTCGCGACGTGCCGAACACGCGCTTACAAGAAAGTCGGTTGACGCCTTTAACACCTTTCTTCTTACGTACCCTATCCCATCTATTTATTATCTCTAGTTAATTTGTTTTATTCTGAGTATTCCGAATTACCGCTAACTTATGCTATTTATTTATCCTTATTCCTAATTATCTCTATTTAATTTATTTTATTCTACGTATTCCTAATTACCGCTATTAATTTTAATGATTCATTTCATTTATTTATAATTATAATCTATAATATAATCGAATCTAATATAATATAATATAATATAATATAATATAATATAATATAATATATAAATTACATAATCTGAGAGCAGACCAAATATTTAGTAATTTTACTTAGCAACAACGTCCTATTATTTCTTCTTATTTCTAATTACTTCTAAATTATTTAATTATTCATTTCTTTTATTTATTTATTTATATCTCTTATTTATCTTATTCTATTCATTATCTTATCCTATAGTTTATTATCTTTAGTTAATTTATTTCTATTATCTCTACTTATCTATCTTATCCTATTCATTATCTTATCCTATAGTTCATTATCTTTAGTTAATTTATTTCTATTAGCTTTATTTATCTATCTTATTGCTTAATTTCTACCTTAATTTATTTGTATTATCTTCTTCTCATCGCTTTTTTCCTAATTAAACTTATTTCTATTTATCTCTATTTACCTCTATATTTCTATTATCATCTATTGTCGCTTATTTTCTACTTTAATTATTTCTATTGTATCTCTCATCTTTATATTTCTATTACATTCTATTATTGCTTATCATTTAGCTTATTTCATTTGTATTACCTCCTTCTCATCGCTTTTTTTCGAACTAAACTTATTTCTATTTATCTCTATCATCTCTATTTTCTATCATCTTCTTCTTAAGTCCATAGATCTCATACTCGGCTCGTGTGCGGGATGAAAAATAAGGGGGGCGGTACCGTGCCGAGCACAAGGCGCGACGGCGCGCGCGAGCGCCTTAATGTCTGCATGTCCGCGAAATGGCGCGCGCGTCGTCGTTCTTCCCTGGACAAGTCGGCGCGGGCGCCTTGTGACGCTCGTCACAGTATATATATATATATATATATATATATATATATATATCTTCTAAAATTTTTTATTAATATAATTATTGTAAGCAAAAGGTAAAAAATTTTAATAAAACATATTGTGAATAGCACATTGTAAATTCTTATTTTTAAAAAAGGTTTTCTCCTCAAGTTTTTTTTCCCCATTGGATTTTTGCGGAGTTTTCCCTTTTCCCCAGAATGATATGTAAGTCTGGGCGAATGCAAAAATAAGAATATCTATGTTTGTAAGAAAGGGAAGACGCTGGAGTTTTATATTTATTTATTACTATAATTTTATTTAATATTATTTATATTAGATTTAATATTATTTACCTTAGATTTAATATTATTTATATTATATTTTAGAATTGTGCGTTTTTATCATTGTTAATATTATTTAATTAATTATTATGAAAAATAACAGGCCTAGGGCCACAAGAGACTCCCAACGACCTAGCTAGGGCTGTGCATGGGCTTGCCCATGATCTGGAAGCCATAAATGCGAGCCAGATGTACTCTAGGCTCGCGACTATTCTGTAAGAATAGACGTGCACGAATTACTATTTGTAAAATCGTGGCCGTGAAGGCTATAAGCCTCAACGTGATGTTTTCTTGAGGCGCTCTAAGCGAGGCCGCGGGGGGTCCGAAGTCGCGCGCCTAAATAAACATCGATATATGATCCTATTGCGATTCGGCGAAGAATCGTAGCGCCTCATGCCTTTTCGATGGGGGCGATTTCTGTACTGTACGAAATAAATATTTCGACACTCGAGCGTCATTCTTTTTTCGCGGCAGCTTTCTAGTGCAGACGTCTTATTGTTTTCGTTTATCAACTGTTCCGTTTAAACTGTTTCGTTTTAATAATATATTCTTTGCTCTATTATATTAATAATTTTGAAGTTTTGTTTTACATAGTCCTAAAATCCGAAATCCAGTCCTCGTACGTTATAGACAGAGTAATCAAATTATCAGACAAAAATTTTAAAACAAATAATTTAAAATTAGTTAAAGAGATTTTCATTAATAATGATTATACAGTAGACCTTCTACACAAAATAATTGCAGAGAGAGATCAGATTTAGAATAATACTAGAGAACATCATATGGAAAACAGCGGAAATAATATTAGAAGGGGAACTTAGTTTCCGACGTTCATGCCTAGATGGCGATATAAGTATTATGAAATGTCAGATGTGTCGGATCTAGTACTTGTTTTTAGTTTATGGCATTGAAATTCAGTTAATGGGCGCCATCATTTGTGTAAACATTATAATTTTTTGATCAATGAAAAATGAATCATGATAAATCTATACGTCCTTTATTGATACTGATGTTAATGACAAAGAACGTTCTGGATAACCGAAAAAGTTTGAAGTTAGTGAATTGCAAGCATTATTCGACGAAAATTCAGCTCAAACGCAGAAAGAACTCGCTAATAAGTTAGAAGTGAGTGACAGAGTAGTTGGCAAATGTTTACATGCGATGGAAAAGATTCATAAAGAAGGAAAATGGATGCCCCACGATTTGATCGAAAGTGCTATTATGAATCGATACATCTCACTATCTTTGCTTGCCAGCCAAAAGAGAAGAGTTTTCTGTGGCCTATTGTGAATGGTGATCAATAGCGGATCTACTATGGCAATCCTAAGCACAAAATGTTATTGGCCAACCTAGGCCAACCTAGGTCAGTGAATGGGCCAACCTAGGCCAACGAAAGGCTGTTTATTTATCTCTCATCGTCCCTTGCCGGTTTCGTTTTGGTCAGAAGCAGCATTTCTTCGCTGCATATACAAACGGAACTTCGTAATAAATACTGCCATCGCTTGGGAATAGGTTGTTGACTAACTTATTATTTTGAAGCAAGCTTATCTGTTTGACACGGATGTTCATTGACCAATTTCTCCAACTCTACATCTTTGAAGATTTTTGGTCTTCCTGAACACACACGATCTTCAGTATAAAAATCGTCATCACCGATGGAACCAATTATGTCACCATTTTTCGTTTAGAGCAGCATCTTCTAATCTTTTTAGAGCTCTCAGTATCCATCAGTCGCCAGTTCCTTCGAATATATGAACAAAATCGACACTTTCAGCAAATAACGATTATATGACACAAAATCAGATATTATTGGACATACATAAGTGTCTATCGAACAATCAAATCATTAATATGTCAAAGAGGTTTGATTATACTCATATACTTAAGCTTGAGTAACTCAAATATATCTAAACCAATCAGATCTAACGATTTCTCTATAAGTACATTGCTCTTGCAAAACTCTACTATCATAGCGCAAGATCCTAAGCATAACATTGTTTAAAATATAATTATGTATTTATCATTTAATATGAAGCAAATTAAGAGAACACTGATAAAATTTTCTCAAAGCCTGTTTTAATTTTGGTTGCCATAATTAAGATAGCACTATCACCATTTTTGATCGAAGTTTCAGATATGATTCTAGTACTCTATGATTTTATTATATATTCGATATATTTGATGAAAAACACGTTGCTAGGGACGATATCTCGGAAGGTTTTAGCGCTAAAATGTTGAATTAAAATGCATTTTACTAAGTTTAAAAAAAGAAAAATGTTGAGCCTTTGCACATTTTTAATATTTGAGACAATTGGAATAATTGAGAAAATTTTTGTTTAAACTTTTTTTTATTACTTACCATTTAATTAACATTTGAATTTCAAACTCGGCAACAAGCAAGTAAAAAGATTAATCTATCTTTACATTTATTGATGCATTCTAAGTAATTAGTAATTATGTTAAAATGAAACATTTATTTTACAAAAATTTTACGCGCATGATCAGAGACGGCCGGCGGCGGCTTATCTCTTTGCGTACCGACATCGCAGAGTCCACATCACGACGTTACAGACGGCTCCATATACGGTGTTGTCGATCTTAGTTGTAAATAGAATATCTTATCCAGAAAAGCAACTATTTCGATGATCTTTTTTTAATTTAACTTTATTTTTTCTAATCGAACTTATATCGAACTTTAAATAATATAAATATTTAGTTTCAAAATCTGGTATTTTCAGTTTTTATTACTATTAATATTTTCTAACGAATGCTTTTTACTGCATTAAAAAATTCCAAGCTGTTGGCGAATTTTGCAATGGTTAATTTTCAATATAAATAATTTTGCAACTTGTCGCCATATTGAAATTACACTTTGTAATTTGAAACACACTATGAGCAGATGAAAAAATATCTATTTGTGCCATTATTATTGAATTTCAATTGTTTAAACAAATTTTATAGCTCTTTGAATATCGAACATTTTTTCATTTTCATTGTTTATGTAACAAATAGAAAAATGGACTTTTTGAGTTTTTAATGTACGTACTTTTTCAAAATTATGTTCTGCACAACTTTTATACGAAATATTTTTCGATTAGAGCAATAGTTCTTAAACTATTGAAGTAAAAGTAAAAAAAGAGCATTTTTTGTGCTATTTTGCAATAAATAAACACGTCGCCAATGGGTTATGACCCCGACAATTTAGGGTCTTATACTACAGATCCTCAACTATTATTTAGTGTAAATAGAGATAAAAAGGAGAGATTATCGACGCCATTTACGAAAGGCTCGATAATTTTCGAGCGCCGTGAACGTGCGCCCTCCATAGAGCCAACTGCTACCAGAGATAATAAGGAGAGATTGCCGATGACATATACGAAAGGTTCGACGATTTTCGAGCACCGGGAGCGTGCGCCCTCAACAGGCTCAACTGCTACACTAACGCGCCAACGCGACGTCACAGCTACGTCAGCATAAATTAATGTGCGCATTTGCCTACGTCACGAGCTGTGACGTAGGCATTAAATATATATAGATATAGTTATAAGCTTTTGTCCAATGCGACGTTGTCGTTTTCGTTTATATCATTACAGAGGCGAAACCAAAACATCTAATATGCGCACGAGTATCAAAAAGCAATTCAGACCCAACTCTATGCCAGCTTTATCATGCAGACGAATTTTGATTCTGCAGAAAATCAAGACTTTCCTTTCTTCCATTGTAGAAATTTCAAATTGAGTCTTATGATTTTGTGCTAACTGGATATTCCATAATTAGTTTAAAAAATTTATTTTTAATATTTAATACTTATATAATATTGTAGTAAAAATACGTGAGAACAAAAAGAGAAAATCCATTAATTGTCTCAAATATTAAAAATATAAATAATATTAGGAGTGTGAATAAGTCTTTCCCATTTTTTGTAAGAGATGGCGCCACCAATACTGTGCGAGTATTCAATGGTTACATATGTCATATCAAAGCTTATTTATATGTCAACAATTCCATACTAACACATTAGTTAAAATTTTTCGCATCATAAATTTTTGATATCGTGAAAATGTCGAAATTTGAGCCGAGTCGACGTCATTTGCGGGAAGTTTCACTTTATTGGTTCAATTTGAAGAAATCTGCTGCCGAGACGCATCGATTGCTTCAGAGGCTATG